>BMAO01013456.1:0-163873 GCA_019973975.1 Trichonephila clavata
GGATATGTTTCACTTCATGTAGTACATTTAATATATATGTTTATTATGCAGTATAAAATTTTATTTTTATTTATTTTGCTGTAGCAATATAAAATAATTGTTTAAGTAGGCTTACTGCTTATCATAGAGAACAATTTTAGTTGTAAAACATCATGAAGCTTTGTATTAAATTTCATAAAAAGGCAAAGGAAACTAGACAGTAAATACAAACATTTATATTGGTAGTACTCTAAACAAACTGCTCTTAGATACCTGCATAAATGAATAGACACCTCAAATGATTGAGTGAAAAATATGATTGAAAACACACACACACATCATTATTTCTTCATTCATTAGTTTTGGCATCAGTGGATGTCTATATCATCACTCTTTTCAAGTCACTTCTTACTGATCATGAAAAAGAACATGATTTCAAACAATGTCTAAAATTATTTTTATATTTGTTCATGAATAAAATTTTCACACTTTTCTCTAACATGACTTGTTAATAGATTGCTATGAATTTTAAATAATTCGTCTTTCTTCCTTTTTTGCATGAAATATATCAAAGTTTTTTACTTAAAAAAATTTTTTTTCCTTCTGAAAATAAAAATGATGGGCTTTTTTTGTCTTTTTAGTGAAGCTGGTCCTTTGATGTTGTCGCCCACTGGTCAGTTCATTGTTCCAGCCTCTTGCCCTGCTTTTGTATTAGTTGATTTTATCAGCAAAAACATGGAGGCGGCAAACCACGACTACAGATGTATAACACGTGAGTACTATTCATTAAATTCAAAGGTATTATGTGTATGAATGTGGGAAATTTGAAAACTTTTCCAAAAAAATAACGAATAAAATTTGTTTAATTGATAAATAGTGTATTTAAGATGTTAAATTTTCTGCTTGAATTTGAATTTAAATAACACAAATGTTTTATTATCAAATTTTATTGAAAAGTTTTTTTGTTGCAGAATGAAAAATGAAGAACAGGTCATCCATGATAAGTGTATGTCCAGGCTGGGCTTAAGTGCATTGGAGAAGGATGATAACATCACACCAGACTGATGGTTAAGTGTTGTCAGCAAATCCTTCAATACTCTACCTTCTGTGGGTCAAACCTGCGTGGACTGCGACTGCGCATCTCTCATTACTACTCTGTGCTGCAGGATGGCGAAATGTGCATACCTTGGATTGGACAAGCCGCAGTTGGGAAGAAACAAAGCAGGCCACCAGTTGACAGGGTTGAAATTGTATCATTTTTAGATAATTGAGATGGATTTTTAGTTTCTTGTAATATGAATTTTATATAGTAAATAAAGAGCATATATCAAATTTTGCTTTCAGAAGTGAAATATATTTCATTATTAGATCATTTTAAACCTATGAGATTCAACAATATCAACATTTAACTTACAGTTTTTGGGATATGGAGCAACAAATGCTATTAACCCCCATTCTACTAAAGTTTCTGTGGATAAATTTCATCACACTAATGGATGAAGTAAATCTAATTGTTAAACGTGTTTTATGAAATTTCTAACAGAAAGGAATTTAAATGGGATACAAATGAATGCAGAGTGAAAACCCGATTTTTCTTTCCTTCGTCTTTCCTACATTTTTTTGAAGGGTTAATCTTCATTAATGCTTTAAAAAAGAAAAAACTTTGCATGCATTATTAAATTTTATACTGTTAAGAATTTTGTATAATGAATGCTTAAAGTAGTGTAAATAATATATATTTGGATGTGTAATTCCTTAAAATAACTTTCTGTTGTATTAATTTTATGCTAAAATTGTAATATTTGCAAGCAACGCCTGTTCCTTATTACAATGGCAATTCAATGGAAACTTGGGGATAGAGCCAAATCGGCATAATTTTTGGCGAGTTGGGACCATATGGATGCTTCTGGAAATTATTGGAGAAATGTATATCACGATCCATGATGTAAGTGGACTTAATCGAAAGATCCGTATATAAAAAGGATCTGCTCTCTGGAAATAGGTCAGTATTGTTTTAACCATTGAAGAGTTGACTAGCGATTAGTTGCTATTGAACGAATGCTTGCAAATAATCTTAAACATACATAATTTACATCATTAACATTACTATAAACATTACATTCGCCAAGTCAGATTCATTTTAACTGTGGACGGAATGAATTTTAGAATTTTTTCAGATGAATTTTTGTCTGAAAGTAGTAAAGCATATTTATATATTGTTTTACATAAAGACATTTTCGTTCTTTTTTTTCTTCTAATTGGTATAAGAAATGAGATAATTCATAACGTTTGCTATTAACTATGGTTAGTAGTTTTTTTCAAATTATTTTAGTCCTTTTCATTGCATTTTTACTGCGTCGTTTTTTTTATACACATCAGCAATAATGGCGTCATTGTATTTCAGACTTCTTTTTTTAACATCCGAATAACTTCATAATTGAAAATTCCTTTCTATGTTTTAAAATCATCGCCAGTAAATGCAACAAAAAAAAAGGATCCTATCGGAAGTTTTTCCAAACTTTACGAAGAAAGGTGAAACCCCCCGAAGTGTTGAAAAATGACGTACATACAACTGTAATTGAAAAAAGACAAATCGAAAATGTTAAGCAGATTTCTTTTTAATTATTTTTTTTGTATACATTTAGATTTTTTTTTTAAAAATCAAATTTCAGTTTTGCATTTTTCCTTCCTATTGGTCTGATGTAGGGCTGGACGATGTAGACACCTCTACATCGTGATACATCGGCAACTTTACATCGTAATGTAAAACTTTTATAAATAAGAAAATAATAATGTGCCACCGCTTTCTGTACATATTAAAAAAAAAATAAAATGATTGACCATATAAAAAATTATTAATAAGTGAAATAATTAAAAATGGTACACTTTCAATTTGAAAGATAATTTTAACAGAAACAGGTCGAAACATAAAAATTAACCTGTAAAAGAATTAAAAAAGGCATTCAAATATAAAAAAAAGTACTATACAATTTGAAAATGCAAAAAATATTTTTATTATGACTAAGGAAAATTTACATCTCTGCATGCTTAGGGAGAAGGGAAGCTCTTTGTCTTGTTATAACTCTTCCACCTGAACTGAAAACTCTTTCCGAGGCCACACTTGAACCCTGAATACACAGATATTTTCTGGCTAGAACTTTCAGAGATGGGAAAGATTCGTAGTGAACCTTCCACCAATCGAGGGGATCATGCTCGAATGAAACTCTTGGCACAGATAAATATTCATTGAGCTCTTTCTCAGCTTCCTGGGAAGGATTCCTTGTATTTTCTGAATTACTGTTTGAACCGAACAGATCAAAAAAATTTAGCCAATCCTTTCTTGTTTTGTTCTTTGTCCTAGTTTCAATATTTTCAAAATTATCAGGAGTAGATGTCTTCTGTGTTGTATAAATGTTCCTCATTTTTGCAACAGCTAATTTCTTTACTTCTTCGGGAGACTATAACGTTTAGCCGGAATCTTGGATCACACAGAGTTGATAACTGTAAATTTGATGACATTGGATGAGATTCATACTTATTTAGGGACTCTAAAGTTTCCGATTTGATACCTTTAAGTAGCGAACTGTCTTCATCCTTGTTTTGAAGATTATTTTTTTATTTTCATATATAAAGGTTGTACAGCTGACGCTGTTGTATATTGTTCGCCGCTCAAGGAACTTGTTATGTCCTCTAATAACTCAGTCGCTGTTGTGAAGTCTTCTAAGGCTGAAATTTCATTTCCCTCTAGCATCAAATGCTTTTTAAAGTGCCCCACCATCGAGTTGGACAAGCAGAGGGAAGTGTTTTTACCTCCATTTGTAGTAACTCTTGGGCTTCGTGGAGATCTCTCTTCATCTTCCAACTCATTGCAAATGCATTTTGCAACTTTTTAAGCCGTGCATTAGATCTCTTCAATATAGGAATATCCAAAGAGTGATTAACCCCTATGTTTATATTGTGAGCAAAACAAGAAATATATGAGCATTCTCTAAATTGAGTTCTTCAATTGATTTTAAGATGTTACGCCCATTGTCAGTAGTGATTGACATTATGTTCTGGACATCAATGCCCCAATAATTTAAAATACTCCTCAAAACTTCAGCAATGTTCTTACCATTGTGATCGTCATCAAAATGTGCACATGCTAGACATGCTGATTTCAGTGTCCACTCTGATGTGATAAAATGTACTGTAATAGTGATGTATGGTGTATTGGCTATAGATGTCCAGCAGTCAGTTGTTACAGAAATTGTATCTTTGTTAATTAATGATAGTTCCTGCCTAATCTTGTCCCTGACTTCATTATAGAGTTTTGGAACTGCTGTAGCAGTAAAGTGCTTTCGTCCAGGTAAGCTATAACGAGGGTTAAGGACCTTCACCATATTTATGAATTCTTTTCTATCAACAAGGTTGTATGGCTGTATAGTGCACACTAAAAATTTTGTTACTGAGTCAGTAATACGTTTAGAGGCTTGGTCATCCAACTGTTGAAAATCAGTCATAAACTTTTGTCTTTTTTGCCTATGATTGTCAACAAAGTTAAATTGATTGGATTCAGATACAGCCATGTTTGAATGTGGTTGCTGCTCATCAATTGACTCATCAACAGCAGCACAAAATGGAGAATATTGCACTGTCGCCGTGACTACTTTACTTTTATTAGAAACTTCAGAAAACTTCAATGGATGATGAAGCCTGAGATGACCAAATAAATTAGATGTACTTCCACTTTTTGCTGAAACTGGGGACCTACAAAGTTTGCAAACTGCTATATCTTCAGAAACGATTTGTCCGCTTTCATTCGCTGGTAACCCAAAATGTTCCCAAGCTCGACTTTTTGACTTCTTCTTTGGAAGTAGTTGAGAAAATACTGGACATTTTCTAATGTTCGATGAGCAACTGACATCTTTTTTCATTCACACAACTTTTATCATAGGAGATTCCTACCAAAAGAATTAAATTGATAATTATTGTATACAGATGTCACAAGCAAATCAATTTTACCCACTGTAATGTTGCGAGAATATCCCTTTTTTCCTTTACCTCTGGAAAAAAAAAATGTCTGGTAATAATTTGATCATTCGGGATATTAGACATCCGGATTTCGGACTTTATACCGTATTTTTATTTTCAATACTTCAGAAATTCCGTCTTTATTATCAAGTATTCGAGGTTCCATTAACTAAATATCGATTTTTGCGAATTGCCGTTTTTTTTTACCCAATACCACCCATAATTAGAAAAATCGATTTTCCGGCATAGAGTCGGTTATGACGATGCCGGATTCTCGATGCTGTACTGTACCTCTACAAATAAAGGAAACACTCAATAAATTACTCGGAAGATTATTTTTATGATAAAGTATATCAAAGATAATATTTGTAAAAAAATTGAAGCCTGCGAAAATGTTTAGCTCGGATTATTTATTTAGGCAAACTTTAGAAAAATTTGTGGTTTTAATCCACTCAATTTAAATCAAATATCTAACCACAAAATTATAAAACATTAGCAAAAAAAGATTACATTTGATACCGCCTACGGGCCGAACCGAAAACGAAATTCCTTGATAATTACTTTTCCCCATAAAAATAAAGTTATCTAGTTTGCTTTAAATATTAAAATAAAACTCATTTATTGAAAAAAGCACATGTGACAACGTGATAATTTTAGAAAGAAAAAAAAAATTACTCTAAAAAAACATAATCAAAACATAAAAAATGCTTACCTTAATGACAGTAACAGTTGGCAATGTTTGCAAATAAATCAAAATATTTCCACTCTGGACTGCAGACTCGTACATCGGTCGCTGGTCTGAATTAACTATTCACCACGAGCTGATACAAGCGATGCAACACAACACCGTGATACACGATGAACGTCAAATCGATTTATTTTTCATCGGTTTGAAGTTGAGCAGCTAAGAAAACCCTAAATCGAAATGAAGCTCATCGCTACATCTACATTAAACCGGGCGCAAATTTTTGTCTCCAGCATTCCCCACGTAACACCGAAAATCGCCCATTTCTCACCTCTCGATTTTCGGTTTTTCTGCAGACGCGATTGATACAAACCGGTTTTTCCTCCCTCGGTTTTGTCAAACTTGCATCGGAATGAAGCTTAGCTCTACATCAAATCTTCGGTGTATGGCTACATCGAAATGGTATTTATGGCTGCACTGGTTTAGAGATGCATCATTCTTGTTACCTCGTACATTTTGCCTCCCTCCGGGAGGCGTCATTCTTCTAATGGTCTTTCTTTTTCACCCTATCTTCAGGGATACTGGGTATAAGCCATTTTGGCTGGGACCCGTCATATCTAATTTTCGTTTCGTTTTAGATGCATCATTCTGGATAGAAATAAAACACCGGTTTTTTGATGTAGCGTTTACACCGGTGTTTATCGATGCATCGTCCAGCCCTAGTCTGATGAAAATTCAAATTGGAATTACGCACTTTCCATTGGCATGGCATCCATTGTAAGATTCCTGTAGAGAAGATGGCAGCGAGTGAAAGTGAAAACGATATTTTAAAACTGAACGAAATCCAAGAAGGTAGATAGTTTTGAGATTTGAAGAAAACAGAGAATCGAGGTTTGTTAAAACGGATTTCTATAGTTTGTAAAGATTCGAAATTTGAATATCGTGTGATATTAAATGGTTGTTTAAAGATTCAGAAGAAGTTGTCTTATTTGAATTCTATGCATCATGATGTTGCGCCTTGCAAGACTTGCACAAACATAAGTGACACCGGAATGGGGGAAGACGATTCATCAACAAGATGCAATGTGTGCGAAAGAAACGTTTCTCAATGAACCAGAGGGAAACAGAAGATTCTTATTTGACACCTTCCTTGTCATTCCTCGTTTCTTTCTTTCCGACATTTGTATAGTTAAGTGAACGTTATAGACACATGTAAACGAGCCTTTTCCATCTGTTCCTGTTGGTCCGTTCTTGTATAGGTCCTTGTGTGCAGGGACGTATTAAGGCATGGACCCAGACCTTCGGCCATAATGGGAATCTCGTCTCGTTCTCGACTCATCCTTAAGACAATGATTCGAATAATTTCAACGTTCAAATGTGCTATTTCCGGTTGTATTCCCAGAAAAATTGGTAATTTTTGACGATATGTCAACTTATTACATATAAGGACCGTCGTCCATGTATAGGCCTGGGCTACCACCACACACCATTACTCAGTTGGCTGAGCATGTTTGCGCAATTTGTAAGCCATACATATTTATTTGCTTCGGGTTATGGTTTTTGCGGAGTATTTGACGACGTATGTTATGTACTGTCTTCTCTTGCGGGTTACGGGTGGGGCCTACAATTGTGTAGCGGCTCAGGGTCTACTTTAATGTAGGGGCCCAGGGCCTCAAGAAGTCTCTGCTTGTGTGCGGAGGAAGCGTGTCCTCCGTCGAGAGAACTGACCGTGGTTCAAAATTACGTGGTCCGTCGCCAAAAGCCCTCGAGCAGCTGAACAGTGCGACGTCAATATTCATTCACTCGAGAACTGTAACTATGCATATAAGTTAATGTGAAAAGGAATTGAAATTTGATCAATTCACGATTTATTTATGTCTGTTTGTTTGTGTTATTTCCATACCTCTCCGTGTGTGTTGTTAATTTGAGCTGCATTGTACAACTACAATATTTTATGATCTTTTGATAATCTGATGAATGCACACTGGCGCTAGAGGGGTAGTTCCTTCCTTCCTCAGTGGCTCGACAGTCATTGGGCCTTGGTCATCTCAAGAAGCCTTTTTCAGTCCAGCCTTCTTCCCACTTGTATTCTCCAATTTTTAGTTCTCAAAACCAGATCTTTTTCTAGGCTATCTTAGATTTGGCCTGCTGTTTTTCCGAGTGCCAAATGGTTGGACATTGAGCACTTTTTTAGTGGTGCGGTCTTCGTCCATTCTGACAATGAGGCATACCCATTTAATTCATTGTATTTTGATGAAGTTAACGATGTCAGACTGTTTACATGAGTAATAGAACTTCAAATATGATTTCTTGGCCACGTTCCATGTGGCCGCGGTAGCCAAGTGGTCATCGTATCTTTCGAGCCCAGTACCAATAAAGACCCGCCGTATATGGGAGTGATTTAAGTTAAATCAGTCGAGAGCTCAAACATCCTCCCGTTGGTGTAGTGTGGTAGTTAGGAGAGGGGATGCCAGCTTAGGTGTCGTCCTCGTCACTTGACCATGGTTCAAAATTGCGAGGTCCGTCGCCGATAGCCCTCGTGTATAGCTGAACAGTGCGACGTTAATATCCACTTACTCAACTCGCCACGTTCCATTTTTCTTGAATTCCACCAAAAATAAATCTTAAAATCTTCCTTTCGTAGATACTTATCATGTTCTCATCTATTAGGCATGGAACTGGAGGGGAGGGAAATATTCTCCAGCCCCTTGCACTCGGGGTTTCTGCTGCAACCGCCCATTGATTAAAGAGACCGTACTCCGTGTGTACTCGAAAGGTATTTGGTGGCATCAGGCATCGAACCCAGGCCCTCCGGTCTGGAGTCTTATGTTCTAACCACTAGGCTACCCACGGCCGATCTTGAGTGATCTGAGAGGAAATTGAGGAAAATTTGGCTAAATGGCAGAATCGGCTACTGGACTATCACGAGATTGTTAAGCGTACCAAGTGTGGTAACCTAGGCGATTTCTTAGCTGTGAAGAAAGAATTGTATCGGCTCATTTTCGCGCATGCCCAGTACGTTTTTTAAAAATTTAAATAGTTTTGTAGAATTCGGTTTTTTTTTAAAACTAATTATTTATTATTTATCGCGCGTTATGTATATTATTTTACAATTATTATTCTAGCATGAAAATTTTTTTGTTGGTTAATATTTATGCAGACGATTTTAATTCGATTTCTTCTCAAACTTGAACATTCTCACAGTTTAAGTTCTCGTTTGCCGTTATCTCGCATTTTTGCTCCTACTTTTTAGTTGAACATTTCACCGTTCGCGCGTTTTTTGGCTTCGTTCTTCCGCTGTGGATACATTTTTTCAAGGTAAATTTCTTTTTCTTATAAATTTGTGCAGGTACACACGATGTCCAGCAATGATATTAGTATCGTAGCAAATATGGATGAATGTGCGTTGAAATATGCTGAGTAGCCTGAAATATGTTTTGCCATGTTGCCTGCGTTAGGAAAGAAAGCTGTGTTAGAATGGCGCATAATGACGATTTAATTGGATCGTCGTATGCATGTTCGAAGTGTAGGAAGAGTATGAAATTGAGAGAAAGAAAGGTTAAGAAGGCAGTGAATGACCGTTTTAAAAAAAATTGTATCTTAATTTTTCATTTTTAATTAATTTTAAATAGCAAATTTTTTTAGTTTTTTAAATTAATTTTTCACTAATTACACATTTTAAATTTCAAAAAGTACTTTTATTTGTCAACGATTTTCGGATTCGAAGGTTTTTTTAATTTTTTATATGCTTTTTTTGCGATGATTTCATTTTCCCGCCATCTTGAATTTCGCGCTCTTGCATTACGTCCTCTGGAGGAAAGAAGGTTGGCAATTTTTCAAAATCGCGCCAACCGGTGGCCGATTCTGCAATTTTCAAGAAAACTTACTTTCAAGCGTTAAGTGGTTGCAGTTTATATTTTCAACTTTTGTAAACTACATTAAAATAAAAATCAGATCAAAACAGAAATAAAATTTGTTTCTATTTTACAACACACTTGTGTGCGACCATTAATTGTGCAAAAACTAGACTTCAGAGGGAGTCAACATTTTCGTTGCGCACGAGAGAATTTGCGTAATACGACTTCTCTTTTTGATAATAGATTACAATGGTGGAGTGAATGGCGATGTTTCGATCCTGTTTCCTTAAATCAAGTTTCCCTGGTGGCTGAGGTAATCTAGTAGTCACTGTCATGAACTCGTGTTCGTCGTATCGTGATACGAATTTCAATACCCCCCCCCCCATGCAGAGGGGAAACATTTACTGATACTCAAAATCTTCAGGTGGGTGTATTATAGAAGTTTTGTGATTGGTGGGGCTAGTTTAGGTGTCGTTCTCGTCGCTTGATCGAGATTCAAAATTACGATGTCCGTCGTCAATAGCTCTCTAGTTGGACGTTAACAAAAAAATCAATAGAAGTGATGAGAGAGCTCGTAATTTTAATCCATTTTCAAGTGACGAGACGACGCATGAATGGGCGTCCTGCTATCCAAACATCAACGTTATGATTTTTGGGTCCCAATAGATTTAAGGTGTATCCAGTCCTACTTGAGCGATATTTAATGGGATCAGGATTCGAAACACGGCTTGATGGAAACAGTCTGCTACGAGTTCTCGACTTACTAGTTTGCTGGATTTTGCTGACATTGAGGTTTAGTAAACAGTCAGCGATTTTATTATATCATATAATGTACGAATTGAAGAAGTATATATTTTTTCGTTAAAGTGTGAAATCCGTTATTTCGCAGAATAACTAAGTATTTCATAAAAGATCTATAGAATAAAGATTATTTGATCGTTAAAGTACGAAATACGGCACTCGTAAGCTCTTTGTACAGATTCTAACTGCTTTTAGTCAGTTTGGAACCGCTAAAAGATGCTTTGCAATGGTGTGTGTGTACCCTTCATTCTGTTGCTTTTAAACATAGAATTTAGAAGGTGTATTTATGTTAGCGTTTTAAATTTTGTATAACTAACAAATATTTTTGCAATCTGTTTTCAAGCAATGACATCTGCAGGAATGGGAGACTAACCTGTAAACATGAAAGATTCAATGCGAGAGATTTGAATCTTGAAAAATTAACATTGATAACAGAAGTTGGAAGGGCTAAAACAGCACAGAAAAAAAATAACACATAACTATTAGTTACTCCAGCGTTTCTCAAACTGTGGGATTCGCCTCCTAGGGGCACGAATATATCAAAAATAAAAGTTTAAAAAAATTAATTTACGGGAATGAATTAAAGCAAAAAAAAAAAAATTCTGACATAATTCAAAATACACATTTACACTGATATAATTTATATATATGATCTGGCAATATTACGTTATCTCCACTTCAAGCTATCTTTGATCCTATAACCAAATAAAAAAATCATTTTGTTTGATTTGCTGTAATCCCACGATGAGTAATTTTTTTATTACGTTTTCTTTTTAAATCTAATATACTACTCTTTCAGAGAAAAAAAAGCGCAGACCAAGAGAAAAATTGTAGGAAGATAAAAGTTCATCACTTAGATTTAGGGGAGTTGTAAATAATGTATTTCTGTTGCCTTTTATTATTTATGAAAGAGTTTTATATATTTCGAAAAGCAGAGATGATTGAAGGATTATTTTACCAAGGTTTATTTTTATGAATATTCTGAAACATGTAAAGCATAATAAAAAACGTTTTACACAGTTCTTTTTAGGACTAATATCCATATTTTTTTATATTGAATACACTTCTATCCCTGGAATGTTCGCGCGAGGCGCAAAGCAACCCCCAAGCTTACGAAATCGTTAATTCTGGGAAAACTGCTAATTTTTTACCAACCATGTTGACAGTATCCTCCTATATGACAGTCTTCAGAGGAACTAAAATGTATTTGTCATATATCTCCCTCTTTTTTACGAGTATGGCAAACGTTTCTTTACAATCTTCAGGTTCTTGTTTTGACCGAGCGCCACGGGCAACCACATTTGTTCTTAAATATTTTCTATAAACCTGATACATTTCCCCCCATGCGATAAATGAAAATGAGCAGAATATAAAAAAAGAAATGGGAATTGGGATTTCTATTGAATGACGTTAAAACGGATCAAGCAAGGGAAGAGCCTGCTGAAATAATGCATATTAATTATGATAGCGAAAGTAAATTTTGAGAAAAGCGATGAACATGAAACGAAATGAAAATTTTCAAATGCTACCTAAAGAATTCTATCAAGAAATTTATGAAGCAATAAGTGTACCACATGACAAACTTCGCCCTGTCAAAAAGACAAATGCAAGAAAAAGTTCAGCATACTATTTGTTGATCATCAAAATACATTAAAACTACAATAACTTGAACAAAATCTGACAGTTTTGCCTGCAATTAACATTCCTGTTATGTTAGCGAAAAGTGTCTGTGATTTGCGTCTTTTATTAAGGTCTGGCACATTTAAAACATTTTAGTTCAGTTTTATTGGATTTTTTCTCAAGTTATCAAAGGAAAATTGAAAAGTCCTTGAAAGTCGGTAAGTATACTTTCGCGTAACTAAATTATTCCCAAAATTGTGATTTTTATTGTGTATAATAAAAATTATTCTAAAGAAAAAAAAAAGAATTGGGGTGACTCAGTCACCCCATTCGACCATTAACGTTAGTATCGTGTACGCGCTGCATCCGGGATAAAACATTTTGAAGTTTTCTCGCTTAAAATATTAAAAAATAACACAACTATTCTTCATCGGAATTTTAAATTATTTTTTATTATTTAACATTCATTCTAAATGCTAATTCTGTGAGGCTTAAAATTACAGTTGATTTCGCCAAAGAGTTCCAGTTAATGGACTGCAACTCAGGCAAAATTGTCCCCCATACATGGTTTCTACGATTTCAACTGCTGCTGGCAAAATAAGCTCTCTTCGCCAATAGTGTGAGGCTTTTTACATCTGGCTATTTTGTATATGATACTTTGTAAGATCTAAGTAAATGTTTTTCATTCGCAGACAACGTTTTTTTAAAAAAATGCTTTTTGTTTTTCATGTAATTTTAATTTTAATTCAAAGAACTCTCGAGGCTTGTTAATGTACTCACCATGAAGCGTTTCCAAAGGTCTTTTAAGTTTATTAGGTTTCATACTGTCTGCTACCAATTTATTTTTGAACAAATAACTCACAGGGGCTTTTCTTCTCCATTTACTTTAGTAGTGGTAAATCGAAAATTTAAATATTCATGAGAATACTTACTTAATTTAATTTGCGGAACTATGCTCGTCTGTGCACTTGTTGATGCTTTATTATCGTCATATGTTCGCTTACGACTCAAAAATTTATCCATGTTTTTTTGTTAATCTACTGTCGTAAATACTTAATACCGGGAATTACAACTAAAGCGTAAATTATAAAATGTACATTCTAGGTAGATTTGGTAGCTGTAGAAGTATCTACTCGACCAAGACTAACTGGAATTCTACGAGGTGCAGCATTTTTACATGTTTTGCGTAGACGTCCGATAAGTGGCCC
Organism: Trichonephila clavata; assembly: GCA_019973975.1. Classification (NCBI taxonomy): domain Eukaryota; kingdom Metazoa; phylum Arthropoda; class Arachnida; order Araneae; family Nephilidae; genus Trichonephila; species Trichonephila clavata. The sequence continues at coordinate 13,164 of BMAO01013456.1, forward strand.
AGACTCACGCAGACGTTCGGGAAAGCGCTAGATGTGATGGATATGACAGAGAGCAACGTAGACTTTTATAAGTTTCACTTGCATGTAACGGAATCTTGGAACTCGATTTTCACCCACTTAAAAAGGTCAGATTAATTCGAAATTTTGCACACTTGTCAAGGCCCGATGACAATAAAATAATTTCATAATTTTGTTCCATTGTCCTCATCAGGATCGTCAGGAATCACGATAATCAGATTTGGCGACAATAAATATATCACTTCCAGATTTGGCAACTTATTGCACATACAATTTTCAGATTTGGCGACTAATTCGATATACCAATTTAAGATTTGGCGACTAATTCTATATAACATTTTCAGATTTGGCGACTAATTCCAGATTTAGCGACGACTAAAAGAAAAAGGTGTAACCCTACAGCGAGTGTTTTTAATCAATACACTTGTGGTATATAAAAATAAAACAAACAAAAAGTGTTCTGTATGTGAGAAAGTGGAGAGTGGGTGTGAGCTATCAATTTCTTTCTATAATATAAACATTTGTCTGAAAATGAAAATAAAAAAAATAGGCTCGTGGTGTGAAAAAAATAATTTATGTTCTTACTGCTAAATATTTTTTATTTTTATAAAGCAATACGTTCAGACGTGATGATACGAATTAAAATTATAGCAATACGTTTAAAAAGTGAGAATACGATTGACACTTAAATATTACCATGTTTTTATTAACTCGCTTTCTTTAATGTCTTTCCGGGTGGAATTTTGTAATTGATTTTAAACTGTGTGACTTTCCGATGAGCTAAAGACTTGAAATTTGGACAATATCTCAGAAGTGGATGGCAATGCATGAAAATGTGAAAAAAGAAGAAAAAAACGAAAAGGAGCAATTTTTTTTAATACTTTTTAGTCCGTTATAAAAACATGTGGTACATTAATTTTTTTTAATTCGAACTTTTTTTACATCTTACCACACATTTTATTTGTTTGACCTGTTCTTTTGAGATGGAATCTAATATAACGATACGGGATTCACCCGAGGTCCCGTAAACAGAGAGAATAAATGCACTTCAGACCCTTTAATTAAAATCCATTGAAGAGCAAGACTTATTCCAGCAGCCACGTAATTATGGCTCCAAATATCAAACTCAAGGATAAATTCAACAATGAAAAAATGACACTTTAAAAAACTAAAAAACACGCTTTTATTTAAGATCGAACTAAAAAATGAAAAATAAATTATAATTTAAAAAAAACTAAAGAACACGCTTTTATACTGAATCGAACTAAAAAGTAAAAAAAAAAAAATAATTCTTAATATAAGAATAAAATGATGAACGAGAAAATTAATGACATTGGGGTAAAAGCGTGGGGTGTTCTATAAATATATCAATTGTTATAGTTTCTAACTTCTTTCAATTCCGAAATTGCACCCCACGCTTTTACCCCAATGTCATTAATTTTCTCGTTCATCATTTTATTCTTATATTAAGAATTATTTTTTTTTTTACTTTTTAGTTCGATTCAGTATAAAAACGTGTTCTTTAATTTTTTTTAATTATAATTCTATGACATTTCTACTTTTGGAAATGGATGATGGAGGAAATGTATCTTTAATTAAATATCATTTTGTAATGTGCTACAATTTAAAAATTAGCGAAAGGAAAAAAAAAAAACATAATAATTATCCTGTTACTTAAAAGTAATTTGCTTAAAATATATATTATTTAAAAGTAATGTATACAAAAATTAATAATTATCTTGTTAATCTTTACGGTTTATAACTAAGTTCATATTGCAGTTTTAGCGCCAAATGCAATATTATTGAATTCAATACATTATTATTGTATAAGGGATGTGTGCGATGAAAATTATGATTGAAAATTGGGTTGCCAATAGTGAAAGTTTGAGAATCACTTGGTTACTCCAGCATTACAATATGCTTGAAGTTCAAGGAGAAGAAAAGTTAATTGTACCAGTAACAATACAACAACCCCATTTCTATTTAACAAATGTTAGCAATATGAGCAATAATAAATTATATTATCTGCTTTTCCTTATTATTTAACGATTAATCAACCGCATTAAGGACAAAACGTATTTTGCGAGAGGTTTTAGATATTTATGATCAATTAATTTATAAAATAACTTTGAAATTTTTTAACGGTTATCATTAGTTATTTCATAAAATATCTAGGTGAAGTATGAAATTTTTCATCTATTACTTACTTTAACTGATTTGTCTAGTTATTTCATGAAATACCTATTTATTTTTTTGTGAAATAACTGAATGATACACTTTAACAGTAATATATACGCTAAAACCTTTTTAAAAAGTTACATTAGGATATAAGCAAAAAGTTTTAGATATTTGAATGAAATGGATCGGTTTCAAAGTGACTAATTTCAAAGTCACACGTTTTCCCTCTCGGATTTTGATATTCAGTTACGACAGCATGTTCCTCATTTTCGGAATATTAAGCTTCAGTAGTGTTTTTAGCTCACTTTCTGTGTGTAAATTTATTGTTTTAATGAGAGCAATTTTTTAAAATGTTGATTTTTTTTAAAGAAGAATTATCCGAATTAACATGGTGGGGGTGAGTGAATATTAACGTCGCACTGTTCAGCCATACCCGAGGAATTTGGTGACGGACGTCGTAATTTTGAATTATGGTCAAGTGACGAGGACGACACCTGAGCTGGCACCCCTCTCCTAACTACCACACCACACCAACGGATTGACAGATTTAACTTGCATCACTCCCCTACACGGCGGGTCTTTAATGGTACTGGGCCCGAACTCCTGACATGCCAGCCACGATCCGATACCTTGACCACTAGGCTACCGCGGCCACCTGATTAACATGGAAAAAGTTTCGAAACGATAAAAAATAGTGTGCATTTTTGCCCTTAGATTTTTTAAATAACTTTTCTTTTGGGAAAAACCTTGCTTTAAAATATTTCTTTGGTATTAATATGTGTGAAAGTTTCAAAGCTATAAGATCAGTGGAGTTTTCAGAAATGTTCCTTTTGTGTTGTAATGGACGCTTTTGAGAAATTGTGTGCGAATAAAATAAAAAATTGATCTTTAACTAACCAAAACACCATAACTTTTGATTGCTGAAATTCTAAATTAATGAGGGGAAACATTTAAGTATTCGAAGAAATTTGCGTGTGTGTAATTTGCTTTCTAGTGAAATTGAAGAATCCTTCCTTTAACCTATTTTTATGATGAATTTCTCTTAAGCTTTGTTCGCTTGGCAGCGGGGTGACAAAGCAGTCAAGGTCACGCACTCACGGCTGTCGTGTTCCGCTGAAGGCCCGCCGGTTGGAGAGGCTGATGTGCACGGAAAATTTGTCGGGCTCAAGCGTCCTCCCATTGTTATGGTGTGGAAGTTAGGAGAAGGGAAGGGGTGCCAGCTCAAATATCATCCTTTACACTTGATCATGGTTCAAAATTACGTGGTAAGTTGCCAGAATCCCTCGTGTAGCTGAATAGGGCGACACGTTGTTAGTCTCTCACTGTCGACTCTTTTTCATCTTTAGGGCTTCTGGACTGCAGAGCAGTCCTCAATCCCATATTTGATAGTCATAGATGCTGCAGCGATGAAATTTGGCAATGTTCGTTAAATCTGTCGAGGCTCAAAGTTTTTCCGTTGGTGTGATGTGGAAGTTAGGAGAGAGGGAGATGTCAGATATCAGGTGTCATCCTTGTCACTTGACCAAGGTTCAAAATTACGAGGCACGTCACTAAAAGCCCTCGTGTTGCTTTGTACTGCGAAATTGATATCTACTCACTGTCACCCTTAAACCTTGGCATTAGTAAACATTTTTAACCCTTCTTTACATGATTTTTTTTCTTCATTTTGTGGAAATACCAAGGTGACATAATTTATGCCTTAGGTCAGTGGTTCTCAACCATTGTGTCGTGGCATTTTTGTGTGCCGCGAAATGTTTTTAAATTATTAATTATATTTTATGAAAAAAATATTAACCCCCCCCCCCCGGAATTAAATTATTTTGCCGTTTTTATAGAAATAAACTATTTATAAAATTGTCATTGACCATTTGACTACACTTCCTAAATTTAGATATATAAAAATTTGATTGGTTTTGTAATCCATTTGTGATCTGTATATGAATGAAGCACTAATCTCGCTTTGTAATAATCGAGATTTAATTTCAAAACATTTGGAAGAACCAATTAATTCACAATTTGGATTAAAACTAGTGTCAATTATTTCACAGTAGCCTAAAAGCTTTAAAAATATTGTTACAATTTTTTACATCTTATTGGCGGGAATTTGGATTTTCAGCATTAACAAATGTAAAAATGAAAGCAGATCGAGACTTTTACATAGAGATGACGAATGAGAGTGGCATTATCATTTTTACGACTAAATAAAAAAAATTACTAAAAATCATCAAGAATTTCACATTAATTGTATTCTCATAATTAATTAGTAATTAATTACTCATTTAACATTGTCCTTGTAGAACATGTTACATGTAATTTATTTAACGTTGGAAATTAATTATCATAAATTGCTTCACATAGAGTAGTATAGATGAGAAAAACCCTTTTAAGCTTATTTTATTGTTGGTGTGCTGCCAAATTTTGAAATTGTTGGTAGTATACCGTGTGACATCTGTGCGTCCCCCTCTTTTGGGACACCCGTGACTTGCCTCCCAAGGCCGGATCAGTTTTAGGAGAATTGTTTTAGTCGCTAATATACTGCGACGGACGTGTCTTAGTTAGCCCCGGCAACCTTTGACACGAGGAGGAGCCGATTCCGCCCCGACCGGATGGAGGGGGAGAAAAAGGACGCCAATGACGGTCAACCTCAGAGACCGAAAAGGGAGCCGGGAGAAAAACCAAAATTTGAAAGTGAAACCTGGCAGTGAACGGTCACCAAGATTCCTCCCTCACAAAGCTATTTTGGAACTCTAAAAACATCTAATAGTACTAAATTGTATATTAATGTAAATAATAGCTGTGACTTAATTAAACTAAAATTATTATATTTCAAATCACGCTACCTTTATTGAATCAAACGTCACAACCGCAACAACAACAAAAAATAGTTGAGAATCGCTGCTCTAGATTAAAGGAAAGGTGTTTTAAAAAAATCCTAGTACAAATGTATAATATAAAATAATAATAAAAACCAGTATGAGATGGAAATATCTATTATGTAAATTTATATGTTAAGCTCAATACAGAATAAATCAAAAATAATATAATACATCTGTATAATATTAACAAAGATTTAATATTATTCAAATTTTATCTGTATTTCGGTACTCGTCGTCAGAATTTTCGTCAAGGCCATCTTCTGATAGCCAACCGCCTTCTAACTGGGCTAAGTAATACACATGTCTTTCTCTTCGAAATTCCTCTACAAATATAAGATAAAGTAAAGATATAGTAAAAAAAACCATTTTGTCCATACACTAGAAGTGAAACAACTGCATTATAAGGAAAATTTCTGTCACTTGGTTTTGGAAAGATTATTTTGGGTATTCGGTATAAATTCACAGAAATTTACAGAAACCACAAAAACAAACCCTTTTCCACTTATTAACTGGAAAAAAATTACTCAAAAAGATTAACTAACACAACAAACAACAGGATGACAAGTTCAAACCCGCTATAATGATTGTGACCAGTGGTCTTGAAATTTTTTAGAATCGTTGAACCCATAGAACTACTATATGGTGTTTTCTGGGGACGCAATTCCACACACACACATTTAGAAGAATAAAAATAATATTTAAAGTGGATCAACACATGAAATAGATGTGTCATGTGAAGAAAATTAAAACAAGTATCGTAATTGCTTTTGAAAATTTTAATGTATATATAATTTACTCACTCTTAACAATAATTAGGGATCTAAGTGCCCCACCAACAGATGCATTATGTTTAGTAACTGGGTTATATGCTGGTATTCTTTTACTCAAACTCTCAATGTCTAGAATTATTGAAATTAGCTGCAGTCGCATTTCATATACTACATTTAATTTGATTTTACATTTTGTTTTTGTAGCTACTTTCGTCGAGAGAGAGAGAAATACAGTCGAATCTCCATGTAACGAACCTCTATATTGCGAATTTTTCTATAGAGCGAAAGTAGTAGTGGCAGGTCCCGGGAGTAGGCGTGGCACCTGTCAATCAAACCTCTTCCCTTCCCCCCAACAGAACCATCGTCCAATAGGAGGGTCTCCCCCCTTCCCTTCGCTATCGATAGGACGTAGAGGCCCTTATCATAGTGTAAGATACACGTGGAAGCCCTTATCTTATCAGAACAGGGAATGTGAGTCATTACGGAGTTGAGGGATATTCAGCTTCTGGAATAGGGAAGTGGAGCTGTACACGACTGCTTGAAATATTCCGATTGGTTGTCGATATGACGTAGCGGTTTTAATCATCATGTAAGATGCACGTGTTTCTTACGATTATCCGTATCAGAGCAGGGAAATGACTTGAATATGCGTCAGAATGGGAGATAACAGCCATAAAATATTTCTATTTCTGCGGACGTTTTTCTAAAAATATTATGGATGGTCAGAGTTTTTTCAACGATTCACCTTTTAAATGGTTTTATTTCAAAGATTAAATAAAAAAGCCTTAAGTCACAAGTAAGTTCAAGTTTTTTTTCCCTTCTTTTTTCCTCCAAAGAAATGAATTATAGCCTTTTAAACACGAAAGTGAATTATACAAATACAAGACATAAAAATCAAGTTATGAATAATTTTCTTTTTCAACCATTCTAGAAAAAATAATTATGAGAAAGTTAATGATGTGTAATGCACGCAGAAGGTCTAATCAAGGCAGAATCTATTGTGGAAATTTAAAATCTCATGAACCTAAATCTATTCATTTTCTTATCTCTTGCATTATGATCGCAATTTTTAAAGAAAATCATATTTCAAAACCTTATTAAATTTTTCATTTCCAAAATATATCACAACTGTTTTAGTAAATAGTTTTATATTATAAAGAGAGATATAAACAGCATTTTTATTCCCACTTTTCATTATTTTTCCTTTTATATTATAGCTTTTTAAAGTGATTAAAAAAAATTCTATTTATATGCGCGAGTTAGTGAATAGTATAAGAAAATTCATTTCGCTCCCTCAAGAGCACGTGTAGAAAAAAATACGGAATTAACCACTGATAACAAATGCAGAATTCTTAACAGGGAAACATCAACATAGAATATCGGAAAAAGGTGACTGTAATTTGATTTCTTAAACTTTTTCATTGCATTTTTTTTCCAAACTTAAGCTTCAAACGGAACCCTTAGAACTATATGAGGACCCCATTCGAGGAATATTTCTTTAAATAATATTTAAAGTAGATCAAACAAGTAATAGGTACTTTACGAAAAAACCCATTTTTAAAAATCTGTATTGTTTATTAAAAATTAACATAATTTACTCACACATTAATAATATTAATTTGTGATATTTCCAAGTGTCACCATGCATTAATTTAGTACTTGGGATATGCATTTTTTCCCTACACAAACTGTAGAAGTCTAGCCCCATTGAAGTTATATGCATTTTATATAATGATTTGATAATTCGTTTTTATATTTTTGCCACTCGCATTGAGAAACGTTTTGCATTTAATTTCATTGTTCTGTATGGTATTAAAATGATTATATCTGTGTGAAAAACTCCTGTGTATTTTGTATGAATTTGCAACCTAAAATTTTTAGAGCTGTTGTTGCTTGAATTTAGATTTACCATTGAATTGAAGTTGTTCTCTCTGCTTCACTATGGGTCCCCCACAATTGTATAAAAATGTATTTTCCATTACAAAGCTATTGTACAAAACTTTTCGCTAACGAGTGTAAAATTTTTCCATAGTAGACAAGAGAATATTTTACTAGGTGGTACATATAAAGAAAAAACGTTTTAATATTTTCTTATAGTACAATAAAAATTTTAAAAGCATAACAAAATAGATTTTATATTATATGTTAGTAAAATTTTCAGTTTTAGTGGGTGGGATGAGCTTCAGAAACTTGTGGTTTCACACACTTCACAGAAAAAAACGTGATTTCATTTTGCATGTACTTTTATATTTTCCCTTTTTTTTTTATTGTGACTCGTGGAACCTCAGGGTTCCATGGAACACAGTCTGAAGACCACTGTCTTAAGCGGACCCAATAGAAAACTGATCAATCAAGAGTTCATTAGAGATATTAAGCATTTATTTATATAAATATATACTTTCAATATGCTTTGTTGAAATTTCTTTAATTTTTTTTTAAAAATTCTTCAGGGTTTTCGTTTTTTTTATTCAATCAACTTATAACTTTTTTTCTTTTAGAATAGCACTTTTCCCCCCTATTTTATATAGGTGTAAAATAATTATAGGTATTTATTATTTTTTCTAAATAAGCTATGAGATGAAAAAATTCTATTCAATGAAAGCTGAGAGGCTTCTATTTTATGTTTTAAGAGAGAATTTAAACCAACTTTAATGACAGCTGTAATTATAGTTTACATATTTTGAATATCGATTTAAAAATTCAAATAGAATTCGCGTACACTCAATGGACATAAGATTTTTATGAGTTCTTTAATCCATGGTTTTCTTAAAACGTTAATAAGCGTTTTTTACGTATAAATATCAAAAAACTCAGAATATAGTTTAAAAAATATTTTATTACTATTAAAAGTTAAATATAATATCAACAATGAAATGTTATAATGCTGAGAAAGGAATGTTTAAGAAAATTTCTATTCCTCTTGAAAAAAAAATTAACGTTTTAATCAACGACGGAATTAGATTTATTCAAAAAACACAGCCCCTTTTATAAAAATATCAGCATAGATTTAGATGTGCTTGTAGATCACAGACATAATAAAAAAACTTGGTTAAATTGATTTGGATAATTTCAGTACGTAAAACAAAAAAACAAAGCTAAAAGATTTTTTTCTCTCCAAATATCCTTATTATTAAGAAATTTTTTTCTAGTTATAGAACATCATACACATATGAATATAATATCGCACACCACATTTAATTCCATCATATGTGATACCAAGGAATGCATGTATCGTTGAATTTTATTTTGTAGATAGAGTGCACAAATGAGAGAAATTTACATAGCTCTGAAACAATGCTATATATCTTTAAACTTGTAAGGTATAAAAATTGATTTTTTTTTCATTTGTCGTTTAAATGTTCTTTATACTTAATACACTTAAAACAGAATATAATATATTTTTTTTTATACCCATCAAATAATTTTTACGAAGTTCCTTTTCTGTTTAATAATAGTTATTGTTTAATAATTATTGTCTGTTTAATAATTACTATCGTGTAGACAGATAAAGTCGAAACTTTTTTTTTTTACTATTATTAACAAGAAAAATAAAATTAAGGTACACACTAAATTTTTTAATATTCCTATCTTCATAAGAAAATAAAATCATTTTTCACGATTTGAAGAAAGTCAAAATTTTAAAACGTTCATGTGAAATGAAATTCGAGTCATGATTTACACAACTAATCAAATTTATTTTGCAAAAATTTAGCAAGATTTTTGAAACACTTAAAAACTACTTATTTGATCATTTACTTATTCTCCAAACTCCTTTTGAAAATCAAATTCACAAAATGTTAAAAAACGGAGTATTAAATGTTTGCATTATTTTTTTAATGTCAAAATGTTGCTATAGTTTATTCCCATAAGATAGATTTAATTATAAATAATTGAATACTGTGTTTTTCATGAAAAATTATTAAACATTTCTTACACTTAATAGTTAAAAGTTAAATAATACCGGAATAAAAAAAGTTTTATAATATAAACCAGTTAAAAAATGTCAGATTCTCTCTTTTTTCATTTGAAATTTGTAACATGTGTTCTTCCGCCAACATACTTTACAGTTATCATTTGTATACAGTCAGATTAAGTTATATCAACTGGTATTCTCGCAGATATTCTTCTAATCTGTACACAATGCCTCTTGAGAACTGATTCATGAGTTGTTACAGAATGAACCTTTAATAAAATCTTATTTGCCCCACGAGTCGTCTCACGTTTTGTATGTTTTTGACTTGTCCGATTTTGGGGCTACATCTCAATTGGTTAAGTAGTACAACTTTTTCCCTTTAGCTTGTCTTTTCTGCATACCGGGTAGTCATTTCTAGTGACTGATTAATAAAAGTTATTATTACTTGGTTGTAATCATTTCGAATATTGACTCAAATGACCCATGCTGCTTTTGGATTCCCATGTGAACTCAAACAAAGCGCGAGATCTTTACCTCGAATAACAAGAGGACGAGGCCGTCCGACAAATCTAGAGTTTAATATACACAAGTATAGTCTTTTATCTCGAAGGAATAAAAGTCATTTCGTTCATTTTTTTTATAAAAATATATAAATATCAAAAGACGTTTGTAGCAAATTATAGGAGGAAAATAAATATACTAATTTTTTAAAAATTAATTCATAAACTTTTAAAAGTAGAAGAGACAAAATTTTATACCTGGGTTAATAATCTGAATATTTTTTAAAAGTGAGTTTCCACAGTTTTTCTTTGATTTATTGAAAAGTGATTTTGGTTAAGTTGACTATGAACTCTTTTAAAACAGATATTTCTATGGTTTTATTTATTTATCAATTATTAGGGTATTTTTAATTGAAATAAGGCAAAAATTATAAATTTTCTTGTTTGAGTCCCCTTGTTGGATACTAAACAAACTTCGCAGTTTATTCGATTTTTCAATAATTTCCTAAATGCATTATCTGAAGTTGGCGAGTTTAATATTACATTAGAAGCCTCGGTGCCCCAGTAATAACAAATTTCGTACCAGAAAACTTACCCTATAAAAGTATTGAAATCCTCTGCGTCAACCAAAGTTCGCTGTGTAAAACAAAGGAACATCTGCAAACTAAACTGACATTACGCTAATGGAAATGTGGTGAGAGAGGTTGTGCCGAAATATTGGCCACTCGAGGGCGCTGCTGTGCGTACCTCAGTATCTAAAATGTAAATATTGTTAGTGTGTAACTTGTTTTGTAGAATGTAGGCCGTATGACGGCAAGTTCAGTCATATTAAATATTACTATATTCAAAATTGTGTCTTCGTTGAATAATATGGACTGATCAATTTCTATGGATACTGCACACTCATTCGTTTCATTCGCTAAGAACATTTCGTTTAGGTTCTTAATTCTTTACAGAGGTCATAAGATATTGTTTTTTTTCACTTGATTAAGTTCAAAGTTACAATTTCTTGAATTGAGATCCAACAAGATGATTTTTATTTATGTTAGCCATTCTTAGAAATTTTTCCTTTATTAATACGAACAGAAATGGATATTTACCAATAGTTCTTTCTAATGCTTGAAGAGGTCTCGAATAAAATTATTATGTGGTATTTTCTTACATAGTTTAACTTGGAAATAAATAAATACGGTCTAATGGTTGAAACTCAAGAATATGGGTCATTAGATAGTCCTTTTTTTCTTCAAAAATATTGTTACATTTTGAATAATCGATAGTAAATATAGAATAGAATACTGTGTAATAAATTGTATACTGAAGGTAACTCGAAGCAAAAAAGAAAGCGTTTTTGAGTCTTTCAATATTGTCGAAAAAATTCATGTCGGATTATTTTTGATGAAAGGGGGTTTGAGGTCGAAAAATAATATTGATTTCAAAATTATGGCATTTATTCTAAAATTGAGGAATGAATTCCTTACACTGATTTTATTTTGACCAAAAATTATTTGCTGAACATTCATTAATATAGGTCATATTTGTTCCAAGTTTGTTGATTTTCAACAAAGTGCGCGTTTCTTAAAAGTTGTGTGATAGTTACAGAAATAAATGATCATTAGTTTTGGTGACTAGAATAATTAGGATCGAGAAATGAATTTTAATATGAAAAATCGGGTAGTCAGAAAGTGACTAAAGAAACAATTATATTTGAACTTTTGTAACATGGCTGTATTTGCTATTCTGACGAATTAATATACTTTTGTTGATATTATATGACGTTTTGATGACTTTATTTTTGTAAAGAACCACAATTTATTTTACTGAATGTTATTTTTTACAGTCAAGTGAAAAAAGGAAGTTGGGAATGATGATTGTTATCATACAGAGGCTGTGACGTATTGGATAAGAAAACCCACAGTCAGGCTAGAGATGTATATATACAAATTTAATTACATAAAATTCTAACACACCATCTTTTTCTACAGACCAAGTTTCTTCGGATCCAGCCGGGACTCTCTCAGAACCGGTCTCTCCGTATGTGCTTTTTGAGGGGTCTTTCTCGGAACGGAGGGGGAAACGGATTTCAGGGAAACCCTGACCCCCGTTCAAGGACTAGCTTTATTGATGAGGATCTTGCGTTCATAAGTATAATTATATAGTTAGATTGTTATTTATCTTTAAGAATTCCCAATGCAGAGGTAGAATTTAGATAGTGATTAGAAAGTAAAAATAAAGTGTATATTTTAAGAAAGTGTCTGATCCCTTGGTGAACCCTCACTTTTAAGCGAGTGAGATTTCGCGACACCTTAAAGAATGATATGAAAGATTTTGGGAGTGTAAGAGAAAATCTATATTTTGCATTATAAATATATATCTCTAGAAATGATCAACACAATTTATGTAAAGAACTATTTTAACATTCATATTGTGGTAAAACGCGTAGTGTAAAACTCATAATTCAATATGCTTATTTCAAAGGTGCCTTTAAAATAACAAATGTTTCAAATTTCTATAATCCTAATTATTCTAGTCACCAAAACTAATGATCATTTATTTCTGTAACTATCACACAACTTTTAAGAAACGCGCACTTTGTTGAAAATCAACAAACTTGGAACAAATGTGACCTATATTAATGAATGTTCAGCAAATAATTTTTGGTCAAAATAAAATCAGTGTAAGGAATTCATTCCTCAATTTTAGAATAAATGCCATAATTTTGAAATCAATATTATTTTTCGACCTCAAACCCCCTTTCATCAAAAATAATCCGACATGAATTTTTTCGACAATATTGAAAGACTCAAAAACGCTTTCTTTTTTGCTTCGAGTTACCTTCAGTATACAATTTATTACACAGTATTCTATTCTATATTTACTATCGATTATTCAAAATGTAACAATATTTTTGAAGAAAAAAAGGACCATCTAATGACCCATATTCTTGAGTTTCAACCATTAGACCGTATTTATTTATTTCCAAGTTAAACTATGTAAGAAAATACCACATAATAATTTTATTCGAGACCTCTTCAAGCATTAGAAAGAACTATTGGTAAATATCCATTTCTGTTCGTATTAATAAAGGAAAAATTTCTAAGAATGGCTAACATAAATAAAGATAATCTTGTTGGATCTCAATTCAAGAAATTGTAACTTTGAACTTAATCAAGTGAAAAAAAACAATATCTTATGACCTCTCTCACCACATTTCCATTTAGCGTAATGTCAGTTTAGTTTGCCGAGGTTCCTTTGTTTTACACAGCGAACTTTGGTTGACGCAGAGGATTTCAATACTTTTATAGGGTAAGTTTTCTGGTACGAAATTTGTTATTACTGGGGCACCGAGGCTTCTAATGTAATATTAAACTCGTCAACTTCAGATAATGCATTTAGGAAATTATTGAAAAATCGAATAAACTGCGAAGTTTGTTTAGTATTCAACAAGGGGACTGAAACAAGAAAACTTATAATTTTTGCCTTATTTCAATTAAAAATACCCTAATAATTGATAAATAAATAAAACCATAGAAATATCTGTTTTAAAAGAGTTCATAGTCAACTTAGCCAAAATCACTTTTCGATAAATCAAAGAAAAACTGTGGAAACTCACTTTTAAAAAATATTCAGATTAATAACCCAGGTATAAAATTTTGTCTCTTCTACTTTTAAAAGTGTATGAATTAGTTTTTAAAAAATTAGTATTTATTTTCCTCCTATAATTTGCTACAAACTTCTTTTGATATTTATATATTTTTATAAAAAAAATGAACGAAATGACTTTTATTCCTTCGAGATAAAAGACTATACTTGTGTATATTAAACTCTAGATTTGTCGGACGACCTCGTCCTCTTGTTATTCGAGGTAAAGATCTCGCGCTTTGTTTGAGTTCACATGGGAATCCAAAGGCAGCATGGGTCATTTGAGTCAATATTCGAAATGATTACAACCAAGTAATAATAACTTTTATTAATCAGTCACTAGAAATGACTACCCGGTATGCAGAAAAGACAAGCTAAAGGGAAAAAGTTGTACTACTTAACCAATTGAGATGTAGCCCCAAATCGGACAAGTCAAAAACATACAAAACGTGAGACGACTCGTGGGGCAAATAAGATTTTATTAAAGGTTCATTCTGTAACAACTCATGAATCAGTTCTCAAGAGGCATTGTGTACAGATTAGAAGAATATCTGCGAGAATACCAGTTGATATAACTTAATCTGACTGTATACAAATGATAACTGTAAAGTATGTTGGCGGAAGAACACATGTTACAAATTTCAAATGAAAAAAGAGAGAATCTGACATTTTTTAACTGGTTTATATTATAAAACTTTTTTTATTCCGGTATTATTTAACTTTTAACTATTAAGTGTAAGAAATGTTTAATAATTTTTCATGAAAAACACAGTATTCAATTATTTATAATTAAATCTATCTTATGGGAATAAACTATAGCAACATTTTGACATTAAAAAAATAATGCAAACATTTAATACTCCGTTTTTTAACATTTTGTGAATTTGATTTTCAAAAGGAGTTTGGAGAATAAGTAAATGATCAAATAAGTAGTTTTTAAGTGTTTCAAAAATCTTGCTAAATTTTTGCAAAATAAATTTGATTAGTTGTGTAAATCATGACTCGAATTTCATTTCACATGAACGTTTTAAAATTTTGACTTTCTTCAAATCGCGAAAAATGATTTTATTTTCTTATGAAGATAGGAATATTAAAAAATTTAGTGTGTACCTTAATTTTATTTTTCTTGTTAATAATAGTAAAAAAAAAAAGTTGCGACTTTATCTGTCTACACGATAGTAATTATTAAACAGACAATAATTATTAAACAATAACTATTATTAAACAGAAAAGGAACTTCGTAAAAATTATTTGATGGGTATAAAAAAAAATATATTATATTCTGTTTTAAGTGTATTAAGTATAAAGAACATTTAAACGACAAATGAAAAAAAAAATCAATTTTTATACCTTACAAGTTTAAAGATATATAGCATTGTTTCAGAGCTATGTAAATTTCTCTCATTTGTGCACTCTATCTACAAAATAAAATTCAACGATACATGCATTCCTTGGTATCACATATGATGGAATTAAATGTGGTGTGCGATATTATATTCATATGTGTATGATGTTCTATAATTAGAAAAAAAATTCTTAATAATAAGGATATTTGGAGTGAAAAAAATCTTTTCCCTTTGTTTTTTTGTTTTGTTTTACGTACTGAAATTATCCAAATCAATTTAACCAAGTTTTTTATTGTGGTTGTGATCTACAAGCACATCTAAATCTATGCTGCTATTTTTATAAAAGGGGCTATGTTTTTTGAATAATTCTAATTCCGTCGTTGATTAAAACGTTAATTTTATTTTGCAAGAGAAATAGAAATTTTCTTAAACATTCCTTTCTCAGCATTATAACATTTCATTGTTGATATATTATATTTAACTTTTAATATAGTAATAAAATATTTTTAAAACTATATTCTGAGTTTTTGATATTTATACGTAAAAAACGCTTATTAACGTTTTAAGAAAACCATGGATTAAAGAACTCATAAAAATCTTTTGTCCATTGAGTGTACGCGAATTCTATTTGAATTTTTAAATCGAAATTCAAAATATGTAAACTATAATTACAGCTGTCATTGAAGTTGGTTTAATTTCTTAAAACATAAAATAGAAGCCTCTCAGCTTTCCTTGAATAGAATTTTTTCATCTCATAGTTTATTTAGAAAAAATAATAAATAGCTATAATTATTTTACACCTATATAAAATAGGGAAAAAAAGTGCTGTTCTAAAAGAAAAAAAGTTATAAGTTGATTGAATAAAAAAACGAAGACCCTAAGAATTTAAAAAAAAAAAAAAATTGAAGAAATTTCATTAAAGCTTATTGAAAGTATATATATATATATAAGTAAATGTTTAATATCTCTAATGAACTCTTGATTGATCAGTTTTCTATTGGGTCCGCTTAAGACAGTGGTCTTCAGACTGTGTTCCATGGAACCCTGAGGTTCCACAAGTCACAATAAAAAAAAAAGGGAAAATATAAAAGTGCATGCAAAATGAAATCACGTTTTTTTCTGTGAAGTGTGTGAAACCACAAGTTTCTGAAGCTCATCCCACCCACTAAAACTGAAAATTTTACTAACATGCACTGGTGTGTAAAAAGTAAGGACGAAGTCGAAAAATTAGCATATCAGCTGAACGAAGAGGCAGAGCGGACAGAAAGACCAATCAGGAGATTAAGTGAGGTGATGTACGGTAGCACATGCGCAGATATGCATATAGACGTAATGGGGGAGTATCTGAGTAGTAAAGCATGTTGTCGGTGTAAGATTAGTATTTCTGGCAAAGAGATTGCACACCGTATAGCAGTTAAAATCACACCGAGTTGCTGCCTCAGCGAGAAATGGCGAATAATCAATCTGTTAGACGATATCTGGATGCTTTTACCCGAGGTCGAATCATTGGGAAGTTGGAGGAAGTCGCAGTGTGACAAGTGTGGCTGCAGAGTTCGGAATTGCTCACAGCATCGTTTCACGACTTTGGAGGCAATTTCAAACTACAGGAACAGCTATCCGGGGGTTCAGAAGTAGTCGTCCACGAGGAACCACACCCGCAAATGACCGGTATATTGCCTTACAGGCCAGAAGAAACAGGCGGCAGACAGCGGGAGAAATCGCTAGACACACGACACAGGCGACTGGACGACCGATATCGCGTTTTACCGTGACCAGAAGACTGCACGGTGGTGGTCTGTTTGCACGACGCCCTGTACGGTGTGTACCTCTAACGCCTGCCCATCGGAGAAGGCGCTCTCTGTGGTGCCGGGAATACCGGAATTGGAGAGACAATGAATGGGGACGAGTACTCTTTACAGATGAGAGCAGATTCAGTCTGAGTAGCGATTCTCATCGCATACTCATCTGGAGAGAGCGGGAAGCCGCAATCATCCCTCGAACATCATTGAAAGGGACAGGTATGGAGGTGGCGGTGTTCTCGTTTGGGGAGGCATCATGCTTGGTAGTCGTACAGACCTTCACATCTTCGACGCAGGTTCAGTCAACGGGACCGGTTATTGTAACGAGATTCTACTTCCATACGTGCGTCTTTTTAGAGGCGCTATGGGTCCGCAGTTCCTTTTCATGGGCGACAATGCACCATGTCATCGCACAGTAGCTGCCGAACAGCTCTTAGAGAGTGAGGATATTGAACGTATGGATTAGCCGGCACGATCTCCGGATCTCAATCCCATCGAGCATGTATGGGATTTTCTAGGCAGACGCTTGGCAGCTCGTACCTTACCACCAGTAACGATTCCGGAGCTTCGATTGGCGCTGCAAGACGAATGGGCAGCAATGCCTCAACAACTCATTGACACCCTCATTCTCAGCATGGGCAGACGCTGTGAAACCTGCCTAGCAGTCAGGGGAGATGATATCCCCTACTAAAGACCGGATATTTCTTGCTGGACACCCATCACAGGGATGTTTCGGCCTTCAGTCGCACTGCGCTCCATGCTACTTTTTCAATAAAGCTTCTTTTTATCCCTCTGATTTCTCTTTTAGTAAGTGTTGCTTACATTACTCATGTCCTTACGTATTGGGGATCTTACGGTATTAAATGTGTTGATTTGGAATGCTTTTGTACAAAGTTATATTGAAAAAACCGTCTCGTCCTTAATTTTTCCACACCAGTGTATAATATAAAATCTATTTTGTTATGCTTTTAAAATTTTTATTGTACTATAAGAAAATATTCAAACGTTTTTTCTTTATATGTACCACCTAGTAAAATATTCTCTTGTCTACTATGGAATAATTTTACATTCGTTAGCGAAATGTTTTGTACAATAGCTTTGTAATGGAAAATACATTTTTATACAATTGTGGGGGACCCATAGTGAAGCAGAGAGAACAACTTCAATTCAATGGTAAATCTAAATTCAAGCAACAACAGCTCTAAAAATTTTAGGTTGCAAATTCATACAAAATACACAGGAGTTTTTCACACAGATATAATAATTTTAATACCATACAGAACAATGAAATTAAATGCAAAACGTTTCTCAATGCGAGTGGCAAAAATATAAAAACGAATTATCAAATCATTATATAAAATGCATATAACTTCAATGGGGCTAGACTTCTACAGTTTGTGTAGGGAAAAAATGCATATCCCAAGTACTAAATTTAATGCATGGTGACACTTGGAAATATCACAAATTAATATTATTAATGTGTGAGTAAATTATGTTAATTTTTAATAAACAATACAGATTTTTAAAAATGGGTTTTTTCGTAAAGTACCTATTACTTGTTTGATCTACTTTAAATATTATTTAAAGAAATATTCCTCGAATGGGGTCCTCATAGTTCTAAGGGTTCCGTTTAAAGCTTAAGTTTGGAAAAAAAAATGCAATGAAAAAGTTTAAGAAATCAAATTACAGTCACCTTTTTCCGATTTTCTATGTTGATGTTTCCCTGTTAAGAATTCTGCATTTGTTATCAGTGGTTAATTCCGTATTTTTTTTTCTACACGTGCTCTTGAGGGAGCGAAATGAATTTTCTTATACTATTCACTAACTCACGCATATAAATAGAATTTTTTTTAATCACTTTAAAAAGCTATAATATAAAAGGAAAAATAATGAAAAGTGGGAATAAAAATGCTGTTTATATTTCTATTTATAATATAAAACTATTTATTAAAACAGTTGTGATATATTTTGGAAATGAAAAATTTAATAAGGTTTTGAAATATGATTTTCTTTAGAAATTGCGATCATAATGCAAGAGATAAGAAAATGAATAGATTTAGGTTCATGAGATTTTAAATTTCTACAATAGATTCTGCCTTGATTGGACCTTCTGCGTGCATTACACATCATTAACTTTCTCATAATTATTTTTTCTAGAATGGTTGAAAAAGAAAATTATTCATAACTTGATTTTTATGTCTTGTATTTGTATAATTCACTTTCGTGTTTAAAAGGCTATAATTCATTTCTTTGGAGGAAAAAAGAAGGGAAAAAAAACTTGAACTTACTTGTGACTTAAGGCTTTTTTATTTAATCTTTGAAATAAAACCATTTAAAAGGTGAATCGTTGAAAAAACTCTGACCATCCATAATATTTTTAGAAAAACGTCCGCAGAAATAGAAATATTTTATGGCTGTTATCTCCCATTCTGACGCATATTCATGTCATTTCCCTGTTCTGATACGGATAATCGTAAGAAACACGTGCATCTTACACGATGATTAAAACCGCTACGTCATATCGACAACCAATCAGAATATTTCAAGCAGTCGTGTACAGCTCCACTTCCCTATTCCAGAAGCTGAATATCCCTCAACTCCGTAATGACTCACATTCCCTGTTCTGATAAGATAAGGGCTTCCACGTGTATCTTACACTATGATAAGGGCCTCTACGTCCTATCGATAGCGAAGGGAAGGGGGGAGACCCTCCTATTGGACGATGGTTCTGTTGGGGGGGGGGAAGGGAAGAGGTTTGATTGACAGGTGCCACGCCTACTCCCCCGGGACCTGCCACTACTACTAGCGAACCTTTACTTGGGACTAAGAACATTTTACGATTTTCTTTGTAAAATAATCTCTCAATATAGTGAAGTGCATTTTCTATATCACGAACTTTTTCTTTTGTGATTCAATTTTTTTTCCTTCCTAATTTTAACGTATTTCTGGACATTTCAACTTATTCTCTCTTTTAACACATTTTAAGGTGGTCATAAATCTTTAACGGGTTTTACCAAGGGCCTGACTCTCCTTGAACAAAAATTTGCCGTAATTTTTCAAAAAAAAAAAAAAAAAACTCAAATAAAATTAACAGATTTTACGAGTAATTAAATTTAAGGATGTATATGGTATAATGTATGTTTAGAATTACTTGTTATAAAATAATTTATGTTTAAAATTACTTGTATGCTTTTAATTAGAAAATGTCCATAAAATTCATTAATTTTAATATGAAGTTATTTTCTTAATGTTGAACATTCATTTGTTTTGTTTTCTTTGCCGTCTTTTTCTTCCCATTATTTTTTTTGTATGTGTAAGATATATAAAATAAATATACATTAATTTACAAAAAATGGAGAATAATTACTTTTCTTAATGTATAATGTTTATGAATTTAAAATTTGCTTTATGTGGTTCCTAAAGTATATTGAATGATTAACCTCTATATAACGAATTTTTTTTGCGGAATTTAGCGACTTCATTAAATAGAGGTCCGACTGTATTTTTTACTTACATTCATTTTTCAGAATGGCATTAATTCGCAACCTAAAATTTAGGAGCTGTTCTTGCTCAAATTTAGATTTTAACATATCGAATCTATTGAAAAGTCGATAAGTTGTTGTGTCTTCTTCTTTTTAGGTGTTTTTTAACCATGAATGAAAAAAGGTACATTTTCCATTAGAAAACTATTTAATTTTGCAAAACATTATACTAACGAGAGTAAAATTATTTCATGGAACACAGAAAAGTAAACAATAGAATATTCGCAATCTAGCAGTTAGTACATATTAAAGAGAAAAAAACCCCGTTTTAATATCCTTTTATTGCATTAAAATAAGACTTAAAGTATTTCTCAAAATAAATTTACGTATAAATAAATTTTTCAGTTTTAAGCACTGGGATGAGCTTTAGATACTTGTGTTCGTACAAACTTCATTTAGAACATGAATCTATTTTGTATACACATTTTTCGATTTTTTTTTGCTGTGACTTTTGGAACCCTCAGGAATGCCTCGTTGAACCCCAGGGTTCCATAGAAGTGGAATCAGTTTGAAGACCACTGATTGTGACAGTTGATTTTTGTTCGACAGCTGCGTTCCTTATTACGCAAAAGTCGTTAAGAAAGTTTCCAGCAACGACCCATTTACAGAACACCGGTTTTGAGTACAATTTTTTTGTTCACTAAATGTTAACATGGAAGTTTCCATCATCATGCAAAGAAGGGTTCAGCTTGTTGATTCAGCAATTTTCACGATTTATTCATTACGCAACAGACACCCTGAGACTCTAAATGACATATTGATAGAAATAAACGTGCTTGTTTTGTAAGTATAATTAAATCGCACCTACAGTTACAATTATCGATTCGAGGGAACTTTCCTGTATTTGGAAGCAATTTAGAACACTATTTTCGGGTCTGGAACAGAAAAGAGCTCATCAAGTGTACATGTGTAGATAACCTTCATATAAGTTGTTTTAATATACACCCAAGAGTAATTGATTGTAATATATTCCAAAATGTGTTCGCGGTATTCCTAAACGTCTAATTGTCAATTAGTTGCTTTCTGAGCAAATCATTTCTTGCAAATTATGTTGTTAATTTTGAATTTGCATAATTTCTTTTAATAGATCTAGTATTTTTTTTCGTGTTGCAGCTTTGAAATGTAGACTGAAATAAAAAAGTCAACCAATTGACGTTTCCATCTCAATGCATATTGTAACAAAATTTTAAAAAACATTGTTGAAAATTGATTTAAAGGAAATAGACAACTGCAACAGCCTTTGTCTCGTGGCCGTCGTACTACAATGTACTCAATCACGTTGTTTCCTCTGCAGTCAGAGCCTACTATGTGCCTTGCTAAATCATAAATCCCGTGTACAAATAAAATTTAACAATCGAGTAATAATAACACAACTGAGATTTTTCCAGATTAAATTTACTTTTTTCCTTACGTATTGTTGATACTTTTACGTAAAGCTTTTTTCCCATTCAAATTCTGTGGTTTTGTCATTATTATTTTAATAATTTTTACAAGTACAGTAGACTCTCGATAATTCAAACCTTCGATAATACGAACCTCTCGATAATTCGAAGTACATAGCCAGTCCCTTGAAAAGCTCTTGATATTTCGAACTAAAACAATACGTTTTGTACACTCAATATTTTGAAGTAAAATCTGTGGCTGGCCAGATTGCAATACGCAATAGTTGGAAGTTATCTCATAAAACTCTCGACAATTCGAACACTCATCATCATGTACAATCCTATAGCAAACAGGTTTGAGCTTAAGTTTTGAATTGTATTGTGTCTCTGCGTGTCTTCCCTGTAACATAACCCCTTTGATGACCATCTGTCGCTACCCCTTCTTAGTTCACAGGCTCCTCAGATGAAAAGATACTTTTATTGTTTTCCTTCTTCAAGTGGACAATAGTCCAACCACACCTGTTGTCAGCCATCCATATCTTTCGTTTTACGCGTGGCCTTGCTACACATGTGTTCAGAAAGAATGGTCTGCTATTGGGAAGAAGAGATGCGTAGGGTTGAGTATGAATGTATTCTTTTATAATACAGGACATTTTACTTTTTTATAATATTTATGCTGTATAATATGTACTTTTTAAAAATACTTTAAAATAATTTCATACATATGTACAATTGTTGTTTTATCACATAAGTTCAAATTTAAACGTGTTAGAAAAAATTCTCTTTGAGTATTTTGGAAGTTTTTTTCTACCCTCTTGATAATTCGACGGCTTTCTTTGGTCCCTCCAACTTCGAATTATCGAGAGTCCACTGTGTATAGTTTTAAGGGAAGCTTCTGTAAAAAGCAAAATACAAGTGTGACGTGTGAACTGTTTAACCGATATTTGTCGTATGATGGGGGGAACCGAGTGGTCAGGTTTGCGTTGTTGACACGGACAAAATACCTTTGTTGTTCATCCTTAGAGTGTGTGGGAGGGGGTAGAATTCAACCCCGTCTGCGTTTTCCCACCCCTCTGTCTGGTCATACACTTTGTCATTCAAAAAATGTTCTTTGATCTTATTTCTGCCTTTGAATCTGTCAGAAAACTGCTCCTGAAACTGCAGTTGAAAATCTTTGATGATCTCACATTCAAATGACATGGGAAACTCAGCCATGAAGACCTTGCAGTGCTGTAAGTTCATCAAGTCGTTTGCCTGTACTTGTTCCAAAAATAAGACAAGTTTAGATCTGAAGGCCTTTAGGTAGGTGTGTAGATCATGAACTAGATTTTCCCCCTTCTGGCCTTAGACTCAGCAAGTTTAAATGACTAGTTCTCCACCGCAGGATTCAGTACACTGCTAGCGTCCAGATATTTGGCACATAAATTTTGCTGGAGAATAATGCAATGCAATGCAGGAACATTGGTTGTAGAATGTTGTTCTCATTGCACATCTGCTTCACTTGTTCAACCAAGCCTTTCTAAAGAAAATCGTTCTAAAGAAAATCGAGTTGTTCCGAGACATGCGTGTGTGATAAGACCTTAGAGAAATCATTGCTTTTAATGTTACCTCATGAGAATATTCGAAAAGTTCTTGTTAAACTAACGGCATTCCTAATAGTTTATACACACTACACTAAAAAAAATTTTTTTTTTTTTTTGCATGAAAGAGCATGTCAGAAATTATATATTTTTCTACATACCGTATTTAATTGAATCTAAGCCACACCATTTTCCCTGCGTTAATTCTACTGAAAATCGAGTGTGGCTTACAATCGAAGGTAAAACATTTGTTGAATGGGCAAAATTGAGTTTCCACTCCTTTCAAAAGGAAAAATGAAATCTCATGGATTCTGGCCATTTGTATCTGTTCAGTGTAACTTTAACATCTTTGTTTGCTCGTATTTAGAAAAATTTTTTTTATACATTTTCTTTTAATCTTCTAAACATCTAATATACCAGTAATAGCATCAAGACGAGAGTTCACCATGACGCAAGTATGGAAAAGGAAACGATTTTATTTGCCGAAAAAAAAGGAGACAGAGCACGAAAAATTTGACACGGGTGAAACAAATATGCGTCTATGACGTACACAAAATGATATAATTTTTGCTTGTAAATATTCAACAGTCTTTAATATTTCTTTTAATTTCTTCTATAATGCATTCTTTTTAAAAAAATGTTGCATAACAAATGCATTGCATGGCACGGGAGACGACACCGTGTGGGAAAATGGTGACGCCTGCACCCATTCCAAAGTTAGCTGTGACAATGGGAGTGACGAATAATTTTCAAATATGATACTGATAGTTAGAGTAATTATATGTTCATGTATGTATTTTGAAAGAGTTTTTAACACTGTAAAATAAATAAATTATTAACGTATTATTTCTCAATTATTTTTAAAGTTTCTTAAATATCGTATATCGATGAACTCTCAAAAACGTGTAAAGAATTGGGGGTGCGGCTTAAGTCATTTCAACTTCGACCCCAATTGAAATTAATGAGATGCAAGATTCCTTAATTGAAAGTGTTTTCCACCTTCTTCCTTAATCCGACTCTTTAACGAGATAAGTCATTTAATCCTTTCGGAAAGAAATCTTGATGTATTGGAAGGAAAACACTTAATTCCTCATCAGGACTAGGAATTACATTAACGGCGCCTTGTAATTGCGTCGAATCAACGAGGGAGTGAGGGACGCTGCTTTCGCAGTCTGATTTATAATTCATAATCATTTCCTTCCAAGGAGATTTTCACGTCAGCTCGAATGTAAATAGTTCCATCTTTGGGGTATGTATAATGAATTTTACATTGTTCTTTTGCCTCTTGTGAAGCTTAACTCTCTTTCTAGAATTTCATGGAATCCTTATTGGTCATATTTGTTCAAAACAAAATCATTTGCTCTTTTATTATAATATGCTTCCGCAACTGTATATTGCCGGGAAGGAAATAATAGAAAAGAAAACACAAATGGGAGATTTGTAAACGGTTTCCATTCCACGATTAAAAAAAGATGCAACTATTTTCAATTTTCTTCGCTGCGTATCTCAGAAAATAGGAGTTGAAAGAAGCATACGCTTTTTTTCTAACTATCAATTTTGAATTCTAGAAAGACTTGATACTTATAACAGAACTTTCAGTACAGTTCAATTGTATTTTTCCATAGGTATTCGGATTCCGTAAACACGGGAACCTGCTTCACACGTAGATTTCACTGCCCTTTCAATACCTTTTTAAATCCCTTCAATCCCTTAATCATTTTATTAAAATGAGATTTATATATATTTTGTTCGGGGATTTCAGTACTTATTTCTTTTTATCTCATATATGGCCACGTTAGTAGAGTGGTTACGGTAGCGAACTCGTGGCCGCTATTGTCAAGTCGCGGGTTCGAAACCTAGTGTCACTAAAGACCTGTCATATAGACAAGCTGATGTACGTTATATCTGTACAGAAACACGTTGTCGTCGTGTGGTAGTTGGGTGCCAGTTCAGGTTTTGTATTCGTCGCTTGATCGAGGTTCAAAATTACAAATTGCAAATTTAGCCGCGGCTGTCTAGTGGTCAAGGTAAAGGACTCGCGGCCGGCGTGTCATGAGTTCAAGCCTAGTATCGCTGAAAACCCGCCGTGTAGGGGCGATGCACGTTAAATCTGTCGAGAGTCTAACGTCCTCCTGTTGGTGTGGTGTGGAAGTTAGGAGAGGAGGGCAGCTCAGGTGTCATACTCGTCACTTGACCTTGGTTCAAAATATCGAAATACTTCCCCAAAAGCCCTCGAGTAGTGCGATATGTTAATGTTCACTCTATCACTCAAACCATTACGCAACCACCACCGTGCTTCACTGTAGGTATTACTTTTGCGTCCTCCATTTCAACATTCTTTTCTTCTAACATTCCCATGGCTTCCAAAAATATTACATTGACTCTCATACGTAAATGATACATCTTTCCAAAGTATCCCTGAAAGTATCGTTCTGCAAATTTAATCTTTTCTAACGATTTGTTGAACAGATTCATGGTTTTCTGAAACCCAGTGGCTGAATGTTAGTCTATCGCATTTCCACGTCACAGGTCCGGCGTAAAAACCCGGAGCTGGGCGAGGGTGACTCAGCCTTTCATCGGGTCGATAAAAAAGTGCCAAGCTTGCTTAGGAACTAAACACTGGGGGTTAAAGTCAGACTGACCACCTAACCAGAATATCTGCTTTTGCACTGCAGTTCCCAAGGTCTTGAAAACTGAGATGGGCACAGTTGGCTTTGGCTATCTATGGGCTTTTGTGCCACTCAGTTTAGTTTTAATTTTAGGGGTTTTCTATACGTGGAACTTTTTCATGATAGACGCAAGCTAGATAATTCTACGGACTTTCTCAGCACTCAGTTTTGTTGGTATGTGTCACAAAATGTTCCTTCAACCTCGGAAGCCCGGAGTCATGCATTCGTCCTGAGTTTCTTAAGGACGAAGTAAACATTTTGGTCACTTAAAGTCCTGGACCGACCTTTTCGTGGTTTGTTAAAGGTGTTACCTTTTGAATTATAACGTGTAATAACTCAACTTTTACTGATTATTTCCAAGATTCCGTCATAAGATCTGTAACTGTGTTTCGTAAACGTAATGTTATATTTTTCTCACACACAAATCTAGATAAGTTTCTCTTTCCAGTAGATATCTCAAGCGAGATTTTTTCAGAAACCACTGACAAACAAGCAGAAAAATCCCCTCTTATCATGTATTTCTTACAGTAAGCCCAAAATCACGTGATCCCATGACTGCAAAGTCTTAGGATGTCTGACGTCAGTATATTTATCTGGTTTTGAACACGCTTGTGAATTTCATTTACTATAAAATACTGTTATACTCATTATATCTTTTAAGTATAACATAATTTTTTCTGTCTAGATATAATGCTTTCATAAAAAATTACTTTTCGTTAGGTATATGTAGAATTTTACGATTATCTGTGTATATATATAATAATACTGTCGGGTAATGATTAATGTCGTAATCCTCTGGTGGGTAGTTATTTCTTATTAAAACATTCCGAGAGAAGAAGGGCTTGTAGAGGACGTTGGATTGACGAAGCATCATCGTATTATTCCACTTTATTTTCTCATTAAAAGATAAAATGAGTTTCAACAACACAAAACACAAACCAAGCTGCGGTCGGTTACACACATTAAAAATAGACAAAAAACAAAATGGACGCAAAATTTTTTTTCTATAGATCTCGCTATTTATACTAAGCTGGAAATCACATGATCTGGGTGGGTGGATGGATGTAATTCAAAAGGTTCCCGTATGGTGGGAAGCTAGTTAAAATAATTAAACAGTTGTCTTGAAGGACTGGACTAGAGAATTAAAAGTTAATGAAAAGGATATGGGAGGGAATTATTCTATATATATGAATCACGGTTTCTCAGAAAGGGAAGAGTTCCAGTTTTTTTTTTTTTTGTAAGAGAATGTTTTCAAGATTTCATGACCATGAGATCAGCTGTACGTTCAACCATTTTGTATTGGTCAAATTTTAAGATTTAAGAAAGATTTGCTGCCTATTGAAAGGCGTCAAATGATTAGGAAAATGTACCAAAACAGACTTCAATCACATATTCTAAGGCTCTCGAAGCAACAGATCTACATCCAGTGACGTCTTAAGGCAAGAGCAAATTGGGCCCAGGGCCTCGCCTTCGGTGGGGCATCGTTTCACTCTGGACCTTGTTTTAACAAGGTCATGATTCGGATATTTTGGTCAAATATTATTCCCGTCCATATTCTCCGAAAAACAGGGAATTTCAAACTGCATGTCAACTGGCAATAGTGGTAAAACTACATTATTATGTGATGACCGTTTTCCATGCCTAGGCCTAATACTATAAATTATCATGACAGTGAAGCGTGCACATTTATTTGTTTCAAATTACTGTTTGTACAAGAATTTGAGAATGCGTGCTTTATGCTGAGTCCTTTTACAGATCCCAGGTACGGCCTACTTTTACACAGGGGCCTCAACAAGTCTTTAGACGCGTCTCTGCTTACATTGCAGTTATTTTGTACAATATAGATCCAGGAGACATCCAATAAGATGCAGAAAATTCAATAGTTTTCTTTAAATATTTGAAATGCCGAAGGTTTTATTTTCTACTGGGTGTATGCTTGTTCTTCTTTTATGTTACGAACTTAAATTACACACAAGATTGACATTGAGGGTGGAAATTGCATTCATACTCAATTTACATTAATGCAGTTATTCTCAATTCGGTCCCCTTAACACCTTCGGTACACTGTGGAACCCGACAACCACGTTTAAAAGAATCAAAGTTATTTTTAAGTTCATCTTCCAGCAACTAAGAATTTCTGTCAACGCTTTGCATTTGCTTTTTTCTATTAAACCTATTTTGCAGACATATTCCGAAATTCGTAAACTGATATTTCTAAGGGTGGAGAGAGAGAAATCCATGAAAGAGATTGTATTTTGAGTTTTTGTGATTGGGAAATAAATTACAACTCTCTTGTCTTCTGATGCAGTTTAAGTATTTGTTCTAGCTAAATTAGAAGCATTTTAACAACTCAAAATATAATGTTAATATATGTATTAGTAATAAGGGTGCTGCTGACCTCGACCGAGAAATGCAGAGGGGAAGGATTAGTAGGTAGTAGTCAGTAGGCACCAGGGAGGGCACAAATCACGTTTAGTGGGAGTAATTCAAAATAACAGCTTTGAAGGGTGTGATGTCTATTGGAATGAAAAGGGTCAATAAGAAGTAAAAAAATATATTTATTAGGCGTAAAGCATGTTTAAAATACGAAAAATGTATCACAGCTCCACGTCAGAAATGCAACAACAAGTGACTGTCACAGGAACTGTTCGAACTTTCGGCCGCGTAGGTCATAGCACAGCCGACACGGACGGACGAAGAATTGTCGGATGCGTTCAAACCAAACCGGTGGCATTTCTGACGTCGACCCGTGATGCATTGTTCGTATTCTGCTGTTCTTACTAATGCCACCTGACCAGCAAAGGCCTGATCGATGCTCACAAAATTCATCATCGCAAAGGGCTGACGCAAATTGTTATCCGTAGCTTTGAGAACCATACAGGTGGCAGTACAATTTAGCCCGTTCCCACCCCAATTTTGAGGAAGGACACTCTGGGGGTCCGCGTTAGGGACATCTCACCTCTCTTTCCCTTCCATCAAACTCTCAAGAGGACTTGCGGCTTAACGGCTATTTAGAGTACCCCCTGTCGCGAAGGCACTTTACATTTACAAGCATCCATGCCTTCTCCAGGATTCGAATCCAAGCCATACGACACAGCAGTCAGCGTCACTCACCGCTGTACCGTATGGGCAACGTTCGTATTTTATAAACATGCTTTTCATCTAACAAATATTTTTCTTACCTCTTATTGGGGTTTTTCGTTCCACTCTAGACACCACACCCTTTATAATTGTTATATATTATGAATTACTCCCACTAAAAGTGGTTTGTGACTCTCTGCTCTACGGTGATTTGGGGTCTCCATGCTGCCTACTAGCCTCTCTCTAAATGTGTCGGTCGAATTCTTCAAGAGTGAGTGAATGAATATTAACGTCGCACTGGTTAGCAACACGAGGGCTTTTGGTGACGTTCCGCGTAATTTTGAACCATGGTCAAGTGACGCGGACGACACCTGAGCTGGCACCCCTCTCCTAACTACCACACCACACCAACGGGAGAACGTTTGAGCTCTCGACAGATTTAACGTGCATCCCTCCCCTATACGGCGGATCTTTAGTGGTACTGGGATCGAACTCATGACACTCTAGCCATGATCCGATGCCTAGACCACTTGGCCACCGCGGCCACCAAATTCTTCAAGAGCATAAATTATATATATATATATATATTAACTCAAAAGAAACATTTTTTAAGAACTTAACTGACTTTATAGCTTAGAAACTTTGACAATATTAATACCAAATGAATAAATATGTTGAAACCCATTGGCTAAGTGGTAGTGTATCGTGCTTCCACGCCACGAGTCCGAGGCTCAAATCCCGGGCTGGAAAGGTCGACTCGGCCTTTTTCCCTTCAGTGGGTCACTTTTGCCTGGGAACTAAACACTGGGGGTTTCGCTTTAGACTGATCGCTTGATCGGAACATCTGGTCATGGACCTCAGCACCCAAGGTCAGGAATACTGAAATGGGCACAGTAGGTCTTGGCCCTCATGGATTGTTGCGCCACGGAGGTTAGTTTAAATAAATATGTTATTGAGGGATTTTCGCCAAAAAATCATTAAAAAATTTTGGGGTAAAAATGTACATTAATTTTCATCGCTTAGAAATTTTTCTTGTGTTATTCCATACATGATTATTTTTTTTAAATGATCAACGTTAAACAAAGCTCTGTTTAAAATAATAATGAAAAACAACAACAACAAATAAAAGAAAATTAACACGCAAAAAATTAGTAACTTCACCATCAATCATTTAAAATAAAAGCTTGTAACATGGTCATTTTTAACATAACAAACAGCGAAAATGCTGCTTAAATTGATTTTCCTTTTAATACCGCGCACACATTCCTGTTGATGGTGTAAAAGAGTGCTTTACGCCAATGTGCTCATTTTTCTGAATTATACTTATGATTCAATCAGGAAAATGATCCGAAGCAAACTTTTGTCCTTATTTGTTTCGAACCATTTAATTTCATTCGATTCTCAAGGTTCACATTAGCGAAATGAGCGAAGAAAATGAGAAAAATATTTTCCCGCCAGATATCCTTAACTGAGGGTATCCAAGGAAAGAAATTGTTAGGTAATAATATTTCCAAGCTTTTATAAATGGAAATACAGTTTTGTTAAATTTCAAAATAAAATGCGAGAGAAAAAAAAAACCCGATTAGAATATTTTTTAATATATATATATATATATATATATATATATTATATTTTAAATATATTTAAATATATATATAGTTACGAAGCAAATTTTCTTGATATAGAAATTAAATTAAAAGATTATAAAATAGTTACTAATATTTATGATAAACGAGAAGACTTTAATTTCAATATTATAAAAGTACCGCATTGGGAGAGTAATGTGCATGTATCTATATTCAGAAATATTGTTATTAATTACACACTACGCAATAAATTTCTAGTTTCTAATAAATCAGAAAAAATAAAAAAATATAAACATTTTACTAAATACTGTTTAATTCAAAACTATCCAATTAATTTTATTAATAGATAATAATGATAATAATTTAAATAATGATATTCTAAATAGTAAGGATTAAATTTCCATAAATTTAAAAGGTTTATATTATAGATTTATTATTCTTCCTAGATAGTTTTAAATACCCCCAGTTTCTAGTTTTAGATAAAATTACTTTTTTAGAATTTATTATAACTTTTAAACCATATTAAGAGTCTCTAAGATAATTGTAGTATGTTTACATTTCTTATTTTATTATTTCTATTCTTTTCATACTTTTGCTAAGTGCTATTTTTCAGCCTTTTCTTTGTTTTGAAATTGTATTTGGGTCCAGAATCTGGCAATAACTTGTTTATTGTACTCAGATTTAGCGCGGGCTCTGCATTTCAGTATGCAATTTTTGGGTAAGTTACCTTTTCCATATAGTGGATTTAGATTTCCTATCCATTATTTCCAATTGATATTTGCTCGGTATTATTAACAGAAAAAAAGGGGGAAGGTTGGCTGGCCAAAAAACATGTTCAACCCCACTTTTATACAGAAAGATTTTTTTAAAGAAAATTTTATGTATACTAGCTGTCCTAAGTCAGCAATGTTGATAATACTGAAGCATCCATTCTTTTATATTTTACTGTGTTATTTCAATTTTTCATATCTCCTTCTAAATTCTGTTGTCTTATTATCTGGCAATTGATATTCTTTTAAGTATTAATCATGTTGAATCATCTCTCTTGTAGAGAAATTTTGATTATATATATATATATATATATATATATATTAACATTAAAAAGGCATTTAAATATAATAAGAAAATTGGTAGATCCATCTTTAACTACAATTCTATTAATTTGCAACATAATAATATTGTATGTAATTGTCATAATTATGTAGATTTCATTGATGAATATCATAAACATGTCATATCTGGTAATTTAAATATTATTAAAGATAAAACTCTCAGAGAATTAACGGTTAAGGGTACTGGCTTTAGAATTATGCGTTCTAATAATAATAAAGCTATTAAAGCACAAATTTCTAAAGATATTAATAACTTCATTACAAAAATAGCAATTAAATACAACTTTCCTTTCGAAGCATTCAATGAGTTTAAATGCAAAGTTTTGAGTGAGTTACTTAATCTTAACTATAAAACTGATAAAAATATTTCTTATAAAGATATAAAACACCAAATTTCAAATCTTCAAAAAGATTTCATTATTGTATATGTAGATAAAGTTCAGGGCAACTATGCAATCATTTGCAAATGGTTTTATAACTTTATACTTAACAAACAGTTTCAAAACAATAATGCGTTTATTAAATCTAATAGCAGCAATAGAGAAATCAGTAACCGTATTTCAGCTTTTTATAAAAAACTAGATTTATATACAAAGAATATCAATTTTCCTTATATTTTTCGAACACCAAAATTTCATAAGTGTCCAATTAAATTCAGTACTACTAATGGTTTTAATACCTATATTACACAACCGGGCAAGGTGTTGCAAAAAGTTATACAACACACTCTAGACAATATCTCAAACTCCATTATTGTAAAGAATAGTAAAGATATCGTTGAGAACATGCAAGGTAAGAGTGTTAAATCTTTGCATAGCTTTGATTTTGAAGACTTATTCAACTCTATTGATATAGAGGATATGATTAAAGTACTTAGAAATGTTTATATTAAATATTCATTAAATAAATTGATAAACTATGATAAATATAATATTATTATACAATTTATTTTGAAAGAAAATTACATATTTCATAATGACTCATATTATCAACAAATTAAAGGTCTGCCACAGGGTGGCCCAATAGTCTGGCTAATATCTATTTACACTATTACGAGAATGAAAAAATTGATACAGACTCTTGTTAATTTTTTAGATACATCGATGATCTAATTATTTTCAGTAATAAAGTTGACTTTACTCCTATATTTGATTATTATCCAACCTACCTGAAACTATTAAAAACCAATTGCAATATAGAGTCAGCAAATTTCCTTGATCTAGAATTAAAAGTTGAAAATAATATGCTAAAAAGTAATATTTTTGATAAAAGAGACTCTTTTGATTTTAATGTTATAAAAATGCCATATTGGAATAGTACCCTTCACATTTCAATTTTTAGAAATATCATTCTAAATTATATAAAAAGAAATAATGATTTAGTATCTGAAGAAGTATTGAGAATTAATAATTATAAAAAATTCTTTCAAAGTTGCCTAGACTATAACTATCCAGCTAATTTTATTTATAAATATATGTCATCAAAGTTATAGCTATTTAATTATTTTTATTTTAAGTATTCATTTCTATTTATTTTATAGTATATAATTTTATTGTTATATTTCTTAATATATTTAGTCTATAGTATATAATATTCTTAATATATGCTTATATTAAGTTTAGTTACTAAAAATATATATAGATGGCGCCTTATTTCTTAGTATTGCTTTGTTTTTAATGCATTGAGTCAGTACATTTGTGGAATCTGTATACATCGGGTAAGATTAGAGTTTTTTTGCTCATTTACATTATTGTTAATTATGGTTATATTCATTATTAACCTCTCTTGCAAATATTTTTGTTTATACATATTTATATTTGTCTATTTCTTCCGGATTCCTATGGTAATTTAATATTGCAATTTCTATTCTATTGCTGTTATATTCACCCACGTGGGTTTTAGGCTTTTGCCTTAGTTTATACTGGGAGCTATTATGTAGAAACAATTTCTGCTGCAGGAGAAGGTTGAGATCTCACAAACATTGTTTAATCCTGTTTCACTGTCCTAAACCAGTGACAGCTCGATAAATCATAATAGTTTTCCCCTCTAGCTACATTTCTTTTTGGTTTGTCATGGTTCCATGTTCTTGGTTCTTCCGGTCTGATCTTAGGATGCTTGGGATTTATTAGTCTTCTTTTGAATTATTTACTGCTATATATATATATCTATATATATAAAGGAGAAAAGCGACTCACTCACTGACTGACTAATCAAGATATCTCTGGAATTATTCAATCTACAGACTTGAAATTTGGTAGAACTGTTCCTTTCATAGAGTAGACATCAGCTAAGAACGGATTTTCCAAAATTCGAAACGCGAGTGGCGTTACGGGGGATTAAGGGGCGTTATAAATAATTGTTTCCATGTTTAAACTACTCAATGCACAATTTTGAAATTAAGTAACCAGATTCCTTTCATACAGTAGAGATCCGCTACAAAATGAGTTTGGTGAAAATCGACCCCCAAGTGGCGTTGCAGGGGCTTAGGGGGCGTTATAGATAATTATTTCCATTTTTAAACTATTTGACGCACTGTCTTTAAATTTGATAAATGGATTCCTTTCGTTGAATAATGATCAGTTACAAAACGGGTTTTGTGAAAACAGGCTTCTAAGTGGCGTTGCGGGGGATTAAGGGGCGTAATAGATAAATAATCCCGTTTTTAAACTACTTCACCTACCTGCTTGAAAATTGGTACGTGAGTTTCTTTCATGGTGTAAATATCCGCTACAAAATGGGTTTTTGGAAAATTGACTCCCAAGGGGTGTTGCGGGGGCGGGAGGTTTAAGGGGCGTTATAAATTCCGATTTTTAAGTTATTAGACGTACAGTCTTGAAACTTAGTAAGCAGATTCCTCTCATAGGGTAGAGATACGCTACAAAATGGGTTTCGTGAAAATTGCCCCCAAGTGGCGTTGCGGGACTTAAGGGGCGTTATAGATAATTATTTCCATTTTTAAACTATTAGACGCACAGTCTTGAAATTTGGTAAGCAGGTTCCTCTCATATGATAGCAATACACTACAAAATGTGTTTTGTGAAAATCAACCCCTAGGTGGCGTTGCGGGGGTTCAAGGGGCGTTATTGATTTTTTTTTTTTGCATTTTTAATTTATTGGACGCAAAGTCTTCAAATTTTGCTAAACAGATTCCTTTCATAGAGTGCAATTCCCCTACAAAATGAGTTTTGTGAAAACAGACACTGAAGTGGCGTTGCGGAGGCTCAAGTGGTGTTATAGATAATTATCCCCATTTTTAAATTATTAGACGTACAGTCTTGAAATTTGATAAGCAGATTCCTTTCGTAAAGTAGAGAAACGCTACAAAATGGGTTTCGCGAATATCAACTACTAAGTTTAATTTTGGGAGATTAAGAGGCGTAATCGATAAATATTTCCATTTTTAAACTATTTGATCATCATGCTTGAAAATTGGTAGGCATGTTTCTTTCATGGAATAGACTTTCTCTAACAAAGAGTAAAACGAAAATTGACCCCTAAGGATGGTTGCGAGGGGTCAAGAGGAGTTACAGAAAACAATTCCTGTTTTTAACTGTTAGACCCATCTACTTGGAAATTTGTTAAGCATGTTTCTTTTGTTGAAAGGGATCCACTAAGAATGCATTTTAAGCAAATCATGTTCTGGGGGGGGGTGCAGAGGGTTACTGGGACGCATTGACAAAAAAAATCCCTTTTTTCGAGCTACAAGGACTATGACAATGAAATTTGGTTTGCATTTTTCTTTTGTTGAATTGAAATCTGCTTAGAGCGGTTATTTTGGAAAACAGCACTCAACGGGATTACGGGGATTTTGATAGTAAAACTTTTGTTTTTTTCACTTAGATTTAGACTTGAAATTTGGCTTGCATGTTCAATTTTAGGAGTAGAGAACCACCGAAAATTGGTTTTGCGGGAATGCACTTGGTTTTTCGGTTACGAAAGAGCAAACATCATTCTGTACTTCACACACACACAATTTTAGAGATTTTTAAAAAATACAAATTAAATGAATTCTGCCTTTTTTTTTTGTCAACAGGCGACAGTTAAAGGTATAAGTATATTTTTCAATTCAATCGAATTCTTAATGCTAGGACTTAGATATCAATAATTTATACATATATATAATCAGTAAAAATTTATAAAACATCATGAAATACCCAGCGAAGCGGGCGGGTAACGGCTAGTATAGATATATAATCAAAATTTCTCTACAAGAGAGAGATGAATTACATGATTAATACCCAAAAGAATATTAATTGCTAGATAACAAGACAACAGAATTTAGAAGGAGATATGAAAGATTGAAATAACAGAGTAAAATATAAAAGAATGGATGCATTAGTATTATCAACATTGCTGACTTAGGACAGCTTGTATACATAAAATTTTCTTTAAAAAAATCCTTCTGTATAAAAGTGTGGTTGAACATGTTTTTTGGCCAGCCAACCTTCCTCCTTTTTTCTGTTAATAATATCGAGCAAATACCAATTGAAAATAATGGATAGGAAATCTAAATCCATTATAAGGAAAAGGTAACTTACCCGAAAATTGCATACTGAAATGCAGAGCCCGCGCTAAATCTGAGTACAATAAACAAGTTATTGCCAGATTCTGGACCCAAATACAATTTCAAAACAAAGCAAAGGCTGAAAAATAGCACTTAGCAAAAGTATGAAAAGAATAGAAATAATAAAATAAGAAATGTAAACATACTACCATTATCTTAGAGACTCTTAATATGGTTTAAAAGTTATAATATATTTAAAAAAAGTAATTTTATCTAAAACTAGAAACTGGGGGAATTTAAAACTATCTAGGAAGAATAATAAATCTATAATATAAACCTTTTAAAACTATGGAAATTTAATCCTTACTATTTAGAATTTCATTACTTAAATATCTATTAATAAAATTAATTGGGTAGTTTTGAATTAAACAGTATTTAGTAAAATGTTTATAATTTTTTTTCTGATTTATTAGAAACTAGAAATTTATTGCGTAGTGTGTAATTAAGAACAATATTTCGGAATATAGATACATGCACATTACTCTCCCAATGCGGTACTTTTATAATATTGAAATTAAAGTCTTCTCGTTTATCATAAATATTACTAACTATTTTATAATCTTTTAATTTAATTTCTATATCAAGAAAATTTGCTTCGTTAATGTTATTATTTGTCTGTATTAAATTAAGATATTGTGGATAAAAATTAATATATTAGGTATAAAGTTGTCTTGCTTGCCAAAAAGGATTATGTCATCTATATAACGAAAAAAATAAATTCTAAGTTGTCTGTGAAACTATTTTCAAAATAATGTAAATATAAATTGGCAAGACATTTGCTAGCTGGGCCACCTTGTGGTAGACCCTTAATCTGTTGATAATAATTACCATTATGATAAACATAATTCTCTTTTAGAACTAACCTAAGTAGAGAACCAAATCTATCATATTTGACATTTTTAAACAAATTATCTTTATGTAATTTTACTAGTGTTTTTATCATATCATCAATATTAATTGAGTTAAAAAGATCCTCAAAATCTAAACTAAATACTGAAAATATCTTTTTATCTTTAATTTGTGCAATAAGTTCTGTACTATTTTTAAGAATGGCTGAAGTTTTTAGATTATTTATTGTATCTTGTAACATTTCATGTAGAATTATGCCTGATTTGCTGATATATGTATTAAAACCATGAGTAACTGTTCTAAACTTTACTGAAATTTTATGAAATTTAGAAGTAAAAAATACATGTGGAAATTTAAAATTATTATTAATTTGTATTTTTAATTGTTTATGAAAAGCCAAAATTCGATTATTTATTTCTCTATCAGAAATTGATGACCTAATAAAAGCTGTATTATTTTCAAAATGTTTGTTGAGCGTTAAACTATAATAGTATTTACAAATGAAAGCAAAATTTCCAGGCACTTTATCAATATAAACTATAATAAATTTATTTTGTAATTTTTTAATATGATTTTTAATATTATTAAAAAGATGTTATTATCTGTACTAGAGTTGTATTTATTAATCTGTTGTGTAATGTTACATTTAAACTCTGTGAATGCCTCTATAGGCATACTATATTTAATAGCAATTTTGTAAATGAATTGCTCAATATCATTATATAACTGATTTTTGATAATTTTATTTTTATTGGATATCATAAGTCTAAAACCAGTACCTTTATTCATTATATTTCTAAGATTATTGTCTTTTACAATATTGAGATCACCAGTAATAACATGCTGGTGATAGTTATCTTTGAATTCTTTAAATTCATTACAATAACATATTAAATTTTCTTGCTTGATAGGTGCATTATAGTTAAAAATTGATCTACCTATTTTTTTATTATATTTAAAAGCCTTTTTTTAATAGTGATATTTTGAATTGGGAAAGTTGACATGTGTTTTTTAAAAATGCTAGAAAAATTAATATTATCAAAAGATTTATTCATATATAATAATGTACAATATTCTGTTTGATATTTTTTATTTACATTGACATTTATTTTATGTTTATGCTCCAGAAATTTGAGAATGTCTTTTATGATATGTAAAGCATGACTATCTATAAATTTATCTGAATTTAGTATATTATCCGTAATACATATTTCTGTCTTACTTAATCCAAACATGAAAGATTTAATGTGCTTTATATTAAAATTGTTCTCGAAACTATTACATATATCGCTAATACCTTTTGAAATAACATTTTCGTCTCTGCTTAACCTTTAATCCTATTACCTCTAGTTTTTCTTTTATTAGTCTTTTTGATTTCTTTACTGTAATAATAATCATGAGAATTTTGTTTAATAGCATTAAGAATATTTTTTCCTAGATATAATACATTTAGTCCATAAGGATAAATTGTATTATAATACTTAATGTAGAAATTTTCCCACCATAGTCTATCTTTAACATTAGGGACTACTTTAATAATATTGAGCACAACATTTTCAAAACCATGTGTATGGAAGTGTCTAATTTCTATTTTATTAGAATTTTTTATACTATTAAAGTTTTTAGTATCTGATCTATGTTGATTAATTCTAATATTAATTTTATTACTAGTCTGTCCAATATATTTAAAATGACATAATTTACATGTCAATGAGTAAATACAGTTAAATGTCTTGCAGAAGGTAAATTTAGAATTATCTTTGATTTGATCATTATTTATCATTTTACAAGTTTTACATCTATTGTCCCCACATCTTTTGTAAAAGTGAAATTTTTTATTGCAGAATTTACTATTTTGATGTTTACTAGAAAAATATTTACTGCTTTTAATGTTATTAGAGTTAGTAGAAATATTGTTACATAGCATAATATCCCTTTTAGCATTCTTTAAGTAATCCTTATTCCAGAATACTCTGGTATAATATCGTCTAGTAGAATCTCTACAAACAACTACATTTTTCAATCTCTTATCATGATTTACTGAATTCATCTTCAGTAATATAAACAATCTCTTAAAAAAACTAGCCTAACAGATGTAAATAACAAACGTGTATGAGAATAGCAATTGCTAACAAAAACTTATAAACTAACTGAGTAGCCTACTAATATAGCAATATAATAATAACAGTTTTAATGGTTACTTTCTATCGATGCTACATATACCATTATAATGTACCACCGAGCAAAGACCAAGTAATGATACTAAGCCTAGTTGCCAGTCTCGAAATTTTGGAATTTAAATTTATTCATAATTGTAAAGAATTTTTTTAAGTATCTATCTATATATATATATATATTTATATATATATTATACATGTATATATGTATATGTATACATCTATATATGTATATATATCTTAATATATATATATATATTATATTAATAAAAAATATATATATTATATTAATATATATACATATATTAGATAAATATACTAGCTGTTACCCGCCCGCTTCGCTGGGTATTTCATGATGTTTTATAAATTTTTACTGCTTATATATATGTATAAATTATTGATATCTAAGTCCTAGCATTAAGAATTCGATTGAATTGAAAAATATACTTATACCTGTAACTGTCACCTGTTGATAAAAAAAAAGGGCAGAACTCATCTAATTTGTATTTTCTAAAAATCTCTAAAATTGAAGCATAGAATGATGTTTGCTCTTTCGTAACTCAAAAACCAAGTGGATTCCCGCAAAACCAATTTTCGGTGGATCTCTACTCCGTAAATTGAACATGCAAGCCAAATTTCAAGTCTAAATCTAACAGAAAAAAAAAACAAAAGTTTTACTATCAATATCCCCATAATCCCGTTGAGAGCCGTTTTCCAAAATTACAGCTCTTAGCGGATTTCAATTCAACAAAAGAAAAATGCAAAC
Organism: Trichonephila clavata; assembly: GCA_019973975.1. Taxonomy (NCBI): domain Eukaryota; kingdom Metazoa; phylum Arthropoda; class Arachnida; order Araneae; family Nephilidae; genus Trichonephila; species Trichonephila clavata. The sequence continues at coordinate 53,511 of BMAO01013456.1, forward strand.
CAAATTTCATTATTATAGTCCTTGTAGCTCGAAAAAAGTAATTTTTTTGTCAATACGTCCCAGCAACCCCTGCAACCCTCCAAAACTTGATTTGCTTAAAATTTATTCTTAGTTTATCCCTATTCAACAAAAGAAACATGCTTAACAAATTTCAAGTATATGGGTCTAACAATTAACAACAGGAATTTTTTTCTGTAACTCCTCTTGACCCCTCCCAAACATCTTTGGGGGTCAATTTTCATTTTACTCTTCTTTAGAGGAACTCTATTTCATGAAAGGAACATGCCTACCAATTTTCAAGCAGGATGATCAAGTAGTTTAAAAATGGAAATATTTATCGATTATGCCTCTTAATCTCCCGAAATTAAACTTAGTAGTTGACATTCGCGAAACCCATTTTGTAGCGGTTCTCTACTTTACGAAAGGTATCTGCTTATCAAATTTCAAGACTGTACATCTAACAGTTTAAAAATGGGGATAATTGTCTATAACGCCACTTAAGCCCCCGCAACGCCACTTCTGGGTCTGTTTTCACAAAACCCTTTTTGTAGGGGAATTGCACTCTCTATGAAAGGAATCCACTTAGCAAAATTTAAAGACTGTGCGTCCAATTAATTAAAAATGCAAAAAAATTATCAATAACGCCCCTTGAACCCCAGCAACACCACCTAGGGGTCGATTTTCACAAAACCCCCTTTTAAGTGTATTTCTATCCTATGAGAGGAATCTGCTAACCAAATTTCAAGACTGTTAGTCTAATAATTTAAAAAAAGAAATAATTATTTATATCTGCCCTTAACCCCCCACAATATCCCTTGGGGGTCAATTTTCTCCAAACCCGTTTTGTAGCGGATATTTACTCCATGAAAGAAACATTCCTACCAATTTTCAAGCAGGTAGGTTAAATAGTTTAAAAACGAAAATATTTATCTCTTACGCCACTTATTCCCCTGCAACGCCACTTAGAGGTCTGTTTTCACAAAACCTTCTTATAGCTGATCTCTACTCTATGAAAGAAATCTCTTTATCAAATATAAAGACTGTGCGTCTAATAGTTTAAAAAGGGAAATAATTATCTATAACGCCCCTTAAGTCCCCTCAACGCCACTTGGGGGCAATTTTCACGAAACCCATTTTTAGCGTATCTCTACCCTATGAGAGGAATCTGCTTACTAAGTTTCAAGACTGTACGTCTAATAACTTAAAAATCGGAATTTATAACGCCCCTTAAACCCCCCGCCCCCGCAACAACCCCTTGAGGGTCAATTTTCCCAAAACCCATTTCGTAGCGGATATTTACTCCAGGAAAGAAACTTACCTACCAATTTTCAAGCAGGTAGGTGAAGTAGTTTTATAAACGGATATATTTATCTATTACGCCCCTTAATCCCCCGCAACGCCACTTAGAAGTCTGTTTTCACAAAACCCGTTTTGTAACTGATCATTATTCTACGAAAGGAATCTATATATATCAAATTTAAAGACAGTGCGTCAATTAGTTTAAAAATGGAAATAATTATCTATAACGCTTCCTAAGCCCCTGCAACGCCACTTGGGGGTCGATTTTCAGCAAACTCATTTTGTAGCGGATCTCTACTCACTGAAAGGAATCCGCTTATCCAATTTCAAGATTGTACATCAAGTAGTTTAAACATGGAAGCAATTATTTATAACGCCCCTTAACCCCCTTAACGCCCCTTGCGTTTCGAATTTCGGAAGATCCGTTCTTAGCTGATGTCTACTCTATCAAAGGAACATGTCTACCAAATTTAGAGTCTGTAGGTTGAATAGTTCCAGAGATTTCGTGATTAGTCACTCAGTCAGTCAGTCAGCGAGTGAGTCGCTCTTTTCTCCTTTATATATATAGATATACATATATTATATTGATATATATATACATATATTATATTGATATATATACATATATTATATTGATATATACATATATTATATTGATATATACTTATATTATATAAATATATATATATATATATTATATTAATATATATATATATATATATTATATTAATATATATATATATATTATATTATATATATATATATATTATATTAATATATATATATATATTATTTAATATATATATATATTATATTAATATATATATATATATTATATTAATATATATATATATTATATTAATATATATACATATATTATATTAATATATATACATATATTATATTAATATATACATATATTATATTAATATATATATATATTATATTAATATATATATATTATATTAATATATATATATTATATTAATATATATATTATATTAATATATATATATTATATTAATATATATATATTATATTAATATATATATATATTATATTAATATATATATATATTATATATATATATATATATATATATATATATATATATATATATATATATATATAAAGGAGAAAAGCGACTGGACTGACTAATCACGATATCTCCGGAACTATTCAACCTACAGACTTGAAATTTGGTAGACATGTTCCTTTCATAGAGTAGACGTAAGCTAAGAACGGATTTTTTCCGAAATTCGAAACGCAAGGGGCGTTAAGGGGGTTAAGGGGCGTTATAAATAATTGCTTCCATGTTTAAACTACTTGATGTACAATCTTGAAATTGGCTAAGCTGATTCCTTTCAGAGAGTAGAGATCCGCTACAAAATAAGTTTGGTGAAAATTGACCCCCAAGTGGCGTTGCAGGGGCTTAGGGGGCGTTATAGATAATTATTTCAATTTTTAAACTGTTTGACGCACTGTCTTTAAATTTGATAAATAGATTCCTTTCGTAGAATAATGATCAGTAACAAAACAGGTTTTGTGAAAACAGACTTCTAAGTGGCGTTGTGGAGGATTAAGGGGCGTAATAGATAAATATATCTGTTTTTAAACTACTACACCTACCTGCTTGAAAATTGGTAGGTAAGTTTCTTTCCTGGAGTAAATATCCGCTACAAAATGGGTTTTGGGAAAATTGACCCACAAGGGGTGTTGCGGGGGCGGAGGGTTTAAGAGGAGTTATAAATTCCGATTTTTAAGTTACTAGACGTACAGTCTTGAAACTTAGTAAGCAGATTCCTATTCATAGGGTAGAGATACGTTACAAAATGGTTTTCGTGGAAATTGCCCCCCAAGTGGCGTTGCGGGACTTAAGGGACTTTATAGATAATTATTTCCATTTTTAAACTATTAGACGCAGACTTTATATTCGATAAATAGATTTCTTTCATAGAGTAGAGATCAGCTATAAGAAAGTTTTGTGAAAACAGTCCTCTAAGTGGCGTTGCAGGGGATTAAGTGGCGTAATAAATAAATATTTTCGTTTTTAAACTAATTGACCTACCTGCTTGAAAATTGGTAGGAATGTTTCTTTCATGGAGCAAATATCCGCTACAAAACAGGTTTGGGGGAAATTGACCCCCAAGGAGTGTTGTGGGGGTGGGGGTTTAAGGGGCGTTATAAATTCCGATTTTTAAGTTATTAGACGTACAGTCTTGAAACTTAGTAAGCAGATTCCTCTCATAGGGTAGAGATACGCTACAAAATGGATTTCGTGAAAATTGCCCCCAAGTGGCGTTGCGGGACTTAAGGGGCGTTACAGATAATTATTTCCATTTTTTAAACTATTAGACGCACAGTCTTTATATTTGATAAATAGATTTATTTAATAGAATCAGCTATAAGAAGGTTTTGGCAAAACAGACCTCTAAGTGGTGTTGCAGGAGATGAAGTGGCGTAATAGATAAATATTTTCGTTTTTAAACTACTTGACCTAGCTGCTTGAAAATTGGTAGAAATGTTTCTTTCATGGAGTAAATATCCGCTACAAAACGGGTTTGGAGAAAATTGACCCCCAAGGGGTGTTGCAGGGGGTTAAGGGCAGATATAATTAATTATTTCTATTTTTAAAACATTAGACTCACAGTCTTGAAATTTGGTAAGCAGATTCCTCTCATAGGATAGAAATACACTACAAAATATGTTTTGTGAAAATCGACCCCTAGGTGGCGTTGCGGGGGTTCAAGGGGCGTTATTGATAATTTTTTTTGCATTTTTAATTAATTGGACGCACAGTCTTCAAATTTTGCTAAGTGGATTCCTTTCATAGAGTGCAATTCCCCTACAAAATGGGATTTGTGAAAACAGACCCAGAAGTGGCGTTGCGGGGGCTGAAGTGGCATTATAGACAATTATTCCCATTTTTAAACTGTTAGACGTACAGTCTTGAAATTTGATAAGCAGATTCCTTTCGTAAAGTAGAGAACCGCTACAAAATGGGTTTTGCGAATATCAACTACCAAGTTTAAATTCGGGAGTTTAAGAGGCGTAATCGATAAATATTTCCATTTTTAAACTATTTGATCATCCTGCTTGAAAATTGGTAGGCATGTTCCTTTCATGGAATAGAGTTCCTCTAACAAAGAGTGAAACGAAAATTGACCCCTAAGGATGTTTGCGAGGGGTCAAGAGGAGTTACTGAAAAAAATTAACGTTTTTAATTGTTAGACCCATATATTTGAAATTTGTTAAGCATGTTTCTTTTGTTGAATAGAGATCCACTAAGAATGTATTTTAAGCAAATCAAGTTCTTAGGGGGGGGGTGCAGAGGGTTACTGGGACGTATTGACAAGAAAAATTACTTTTTTCGAGCTACAAGGACTATAATAATAATATTTGGTTTGCATTTTTCTTTTGTTGAATTGAAATCTTCTAAGAGCGGTTATTTTGGAAAACGGCTCTCTACGGGATTACGGGGATACTGATAGTAAAACTTCTTTTTTTCTGTTAGATTTAGACTTGAAATTTGGCTTGCATGTTCAATTTACGGAGTAGAGATCCACCGAAAATTGGTTTTGCGGGAATCCACTTGGTTTTTGGGTTACGAAAGAGCAAATATCATTCTATACTTCAATTTTAGAGATTTTTAGAAAATACAAATTAGATGAGTTCTGCCCTTTTTTTTGCGACAGTTAAAGGTATAAGTATATTTTTCAATACAATCAAATTCTTAATGCTAGGACTTAGATTTCAATAATTTATACATATATATAAGCAGTAAAAATTTATAAAACATCATGAAATACCCAGCGAAGCGGTCGGGTAACAGCTAGTATTATATATATATATATATATTATATATATTATATATATTATATATATATATATTATATATATATTATATATATATATCATATATATATATATTATATATATATATATTATATATATATTATATATATATTATATATATATTATATATATATATGTTAATATATATATATATATATATATATATAATACATACATATTTTTATGAATAATCCTCCATTATATATATATAAACAGTAGAACGTCGTTTATCCGAATCAATTGGGACCGTACCCTGGTCGGATACGCGATTGTTCGGATAACCGAAAGCCGAATGTGATCCATGCAGTATATGAAACCGGACACTATACGAATATGTTTAGCTTAAAATAAATTTTAGACAGCAAATAAAAGGGATTTGACGCGAGAACATTATCGTGCTATGATTTTCTGTTATTTTAATACTGGATTAAATCAAGAGGATTGCGTTCAACGGATGCAATTAGCATTTGGTCATGAATCTCCATATCGTGCTGCTGTATTCAGATGAATTAAAGAATTTTGCAGAGGTCACAATTCTCTTCAGGATGAAGAACACACAAGAGGGCTGCGGTCGTCAGTAATCCCGGATAATGTGTCTTCCATACGAAAAATGTTAATGAATGATAATCGCTGTACCTACAAAATGATACAGAAGGAACTTAACATTGCATCTACCGCCATATACAAAATTATTTACGAAGAATTACATATGAAAAAAGTAGTTTGCCATTGGGTTCATCATAATCTAACAGAGCACTAAAAAGAGAAGCGTGTCAGAATCAGTAGAAAAACTTTATATTGCTAAATGATGGTTGCCACCGCATCATTCCTAAAGTTTTAACGGGTGATGAAACGTAAATGCCGTTTTTTGATGTTACTTCATGTCAAGTGAGTGAATATTAACGTCGCACTGTCTTAGCTACACGAGGGCTTTTGGCGACGGTCCGCGTAATTTTGAACCATGGTCAAGTGACGCGGAAAACACCTGAGCTGGCACACCCTCTCCTAATTACCACACCACACCACACCAACGGGAGAACGTTTGAGCTCTCGACAGATTTAACGTGCATCTCTACCCTACACGGCGGGTCTTTAGTGGTACTGGGATCGAACTCATGACACGCTATCCATGATCAAATGCCTAGACCACTTGGCTTCCGCGGTCACTACTTCACGTCAAGAAAGCAAAGTATGGATCTTTGAAGATGATCTCACGCCAACCATGGTGAGAAGACAACGAGCAATGAAAAAAAGCATTTCTTCAGAAGTACGGGATTGATCAAAGCCATCCAGTTGGAGGGACTGAAGAGAGTATAATCAAACTATAGTATACCACTAAATATCTTCCAGAAATTCTCCACTAAGTGAATGTTTGGGGACTAATGCTTCACCATGATAATGCATCTTCCCATACAGTCGGATTTATTGGTGAGTTTCTTAAACAAAATCATATTAAAGTGATAGAGCATCTATCTTATTCTCCGGATCTAACTATGTGTGATTTAGGTTATTTTTTAATCTAAGAAAGAACTTAAGTGATTCAGGAGAAGAGATTGATGTGGCTATGAATGCCTTTTTTTCATCAATTCTAAAAAATGAATGGTTGAAGCATTTAATATGTGGAAAATTCGTCCACAAAAGTGCATTGATGTTGGGTAAGACGACTTAACACACTCCTGAAATTTTGTAAATATAACTTTAAATACCTAGGAGTATCTCAAAAATTTCAGCGTGATCCTCGTAGTATTTTGTTGAGTAGAATGTGGCAAGAACAGGGCTATCGCATTGATGCATGCCAAGTGACCCAGAGTTGCCTTATAGAACCCCTGTTTAAGAACGTAAATAAAACTTGACTTTTTTTTACTGTGTTCTTTCATATGTTTCTTCCTTTTTGCTGTATTCGTCTGGTTGGAACTTCAATGCCTAAAACAAGCAATTAGGCAATATATATATATATATTATTCATATACCCAAAGTACTCGTTCACATTTACGTAGTTAATGGCGAATATGTAAGCAATTAGAGGCCCTGGGTCCCTTGCGTTCAGACTTCTAATTGCACCTCTCGTTGCTTAATGTTAATGAGGCTTAAATCTTTTTGAAGGGGATCTGTTCTTGATAGGGCTATTTTTAACCTCTCTTTTTCCTTTGGCAGTTCCAATAGTTACGCCCACTGTTTTCAGAGTACCATCCTCCTTCAGTTCTTACCTTGCCAGTTTTGGTTCGGGAGGGGGAGGGGTTATGTTTCCTTAACTCTCTTATTCTTTTCCCTTTCTTTGTTTCTGCTGTTTGAAGAGTCTTTCCATTACCCACTACCTATGGACCCGCCGTGTTCTGGATAGATAATCGTAAGAAAAAGATAGTGTCGTAGTTTGGCCACTCTTGTTCATTTCTTACCTTACGACATCACGAACCACCCACCCTTTTGTAAATTAGCACAGCAGATTAATGCAATTGCTTACAATTACAGTATAGAGTATTCATTATTGTATGGACTGTTTTCAACTTGTTAATTATCATCTTTTTAATCACGTATTGCTTTACTATCCTTTACTCATAGATATTTTTATTCTTTGTTGAGAGAGTCACTGTCTTTGCACTGATACAACAAAGGGATTTCTTCGAGCTTTGATCATTGTAAAATCATTCATAACATCATTGTAATTAATTTCCATCATTTGGAGTGCATAGCAATATCCAACTGCTAAGCCTTTCTTTTTCCGTAGTAGAAGATCTCATTTCAGTCTTTACTCTCTTGAGGGCAGAAGTGCTTCTCTCATGACTCGCTAGACGGGGTGGCTCGCGCTCGATGTAATATTAATTTTATTTCTTTTTTGGCCTGCAATTTTTTGCCCCCCTCCCCAAATCTTTTGAGTTCTAGGCACGTACCTAGTGTGCTTAAGTGGAAAAGCGACCCTGTTCTTGATGCATTTTGGCAATGATCTTACGTCGAAAAAAATACTGTCCGCGTATACTCCTTTCCTCATTGATGTCAAATTCAATATATTTCTATAGCTCTGCTGGTTCCATGTAATAGCTCTCCAATTTTCCTATAGAGGAGCTGATGCCCGTTAAATCTGTAGAAGCTCTATGTTTTCATGTTGGCATGCTGAGGAAGTTTAGTAAGTGGGGTGCCTCCTCTGATGACGTTCTCGCCATTTGACCATAATTCAAAACCATGAGCCCCGCCACTAATTTCTCTCGCAATTGCGTCGTTAATAAATAATCCATTCATTCTCTTTATATAATATATTACCACTCTTTCAAGACTTTCCACGCTTTTTGTCTCCGATACATTGAAAACCTTCAACTCCAATTAAATCTTTTCCATAGAAATATTCGGACTAGGGGTGGTCTTATGTCACGTATTTGAGTAAATAATAGTGTTCAGTGTTAGAAGCTTTCAGTTATGGGTTCAGAACAAAATCCTATTAATTTCATCGGTTTAATTTTATTTCCATTAATGACAAAATTTGTGTAATTTAAAATATGTTGCCTTTTTGTCGTATAAAAAGTTATATGATGTCTTAGACTCACCATTATAGTCGTCAGCGTCGCTACTTTTTGGAACGATCTTCTCAGAAAGTTGGAATCATCATCGTGTTTTTTGGAACTTTTGTTACTTTTTTTTCACTCAAAGGAGCACCAAGCTCACTCGACAAGAGCAGAGAACAATAGTAGCAGGTCTCCCGTCCCTGATTACCATAAACACATGAAATGAAGGAAAAAATCATTTTCTTTGGAACATGTATAAAAAGAACGAGCGTGTTAAGTTAACTTTATATACTCCTAAAATACTTACTTATCCTCGTGGGAGATGATGTCGCAAGGTGGAATATATTCCTCGCCCCCTCTTTCCCTCGAGACAAAAAATATAACCTATTTATTACAAGCGCCTTTACGAATTTGTTTGTGTGGGATCATACAGACAGTTTTCCAGTGGTTAAGCGAGCAACAGTAATTTAATATCTATTATTCGCAAATAATCTCTAAAATTTTTTTTTTGTTAAAAAAAAAGTTTTACGTATGAAAATGAACACAAAACTGGTTTTGTTACTTGATAAATATTTTTTGGATTTAGTTTAGACCATAAGAGTTCTTTGGTCTAAACTAAATGCTTAAATGATGTTACTTAAATGAATAGTAAAATGCTTGATTTTGGGGAATATTCCCTCCTCCTCTCAAGTAAATATGACGTGACCATTAATGTTATATCAATGTGATGTATTTCTTACTTTTTACATTAATATAATTACGATTATTTGTATTATGTATCATATTTAAAGAAAAACATCAAGATTAAGGATTGCAATATCGAACAATAAAAGTTTAATGCTCGTATTATGTATTTTTTAGATCTTAATACCGGGATACCTGTTTTTATGCCGGAAGAAGAAATTTTAGAAAAAGAAAGAAAACGCACAGTTTTATATATATTACAAATTTTTGAAATGTGATCTTAAAAAACATTGTATCGTCATTAAGCCTGGAACGTAATTTTTCGAGCAAAAATTATCAGCTGTCAAAAAAAAACCAAAAAAAAACCGCTCTTCCGGCATCTACGCTAGTTGCTGTTACTGTTAGCGATGCGCAATATACTTTTTCCAAGTATACCTCTAAATCCCTCATCATCAAATAAATGGATTTCTCTTCGGATGGTTTTGGGTATAGCTGATTTCTGTATTATATTTTGGTTTGTTGAAATTTTTTTTAGTTATCGCTAATTTTAATTTTTTTCAAGAGACAATTTCTTTTCACTATTGATATTAGTGTCATCATCATCTCTCTCGGTAACTGTACCGAATTCGTCTGAATGTGGATAGATTTGTGGGTAAAAAACTTTAAGAATATTAAAACTTGATAACTATAAACATGATCAAATTTGATTGATTAGTCTATTTTGTTCTTTTTTTATTCTCATTTTTAAAATAATTATAATTATGTAAATACCGTAAGACATTTTCTATTTTGGTATTCCTTTCTTTTCTGTGCGTTTTTCAATGTAATCTATAATTCTTCAAATAGTGATGTATGTTGTTCTTTCAGTGACTGCAACATGAAATTTATTATTGCATTAGCTGTTAATAAATTAGGATCTTTCCGACATAATGCCCTGCCAGTTTTATTGGAAGTAGAGTTGATACAGTTCTGGATATTGAATCGAATTCACAATCAGAAAAATTACTTTGCAGGTTTGAGTCGATCATAGATTTTTGGATTGGATTTTTCAGTTTCAAAAATCGTTCCATCATTAGGAATCTACTGTTCCAATGTGTTTTAGAACAATATTAACATATGTTCTGATTGTAATAAATACCGAAAAATGGTATGCAAAGTTGTGAAAACCGATATTACACAAAATTGTACAAATGGCTTAAAATACCGGTATTCGGTATTCCGGTATTGCAATCCCTAATCAAGGTGTGTACGTTTTTAAAATATTCCTTAAGAATTTAATTGCATGTTTTCGAATTTTTCTGAAGTGTTTTGAAGGATATATTTAAGCTCGACTTCATGAAAAAAGATAAATGCGCTATATACGTACCATGTGTGGAGGGTATTCTTTGAATCTAAAATTGGAGTTCAAATAGTAGAATGTAATTTTAATGTAACAATTTATTTTGTCCAAAAATCTCTACTATTTTTTTGCATCGTTAACCCATGCTGTATTTTATAGACTTTTTATTTGAGTTGTGATAAAAATAAAAATGTATTGGAAAGCTTTTCGAAAACGCATCGGTCATCACGAGCAGATGCAATGAAAGCTTTACAACTCCGGATATACAGAAATTGTCATGAGCCCCCCCCCCCTACTGGCTTCATTAATAATGAATTACAGGCAGTGGATACTCCTTTCTGCAAAACACTTGAAAAACAAAGTGGATGAATTGGAAACTACGTTTAAATTATCCTTTGGAATGATATTTTAAATCGTATTGACAAAGTGAATCTATTTGACCAGAGCAAAATTATGTATTTGTCGAAAGCTGAGAAATTGATAAAATCATTAAAAACATAGATAAACACCAAAAAATACTCTTTTGATAATTATGAGTGAAAAATAAAGGAAATGTCCTTCATAAAGGAGTAAGACTAAGCAATGCTAGGGTATCTTTCCTTGAAAGAAATTAAGACAACAACGTAACGTTTGAAGACACACAGTCAGAAATTTAAAGTAAAAACCTTTAAACCTATAATTGACTCTAATTTGCTATAAGCAAGCGGGTTTTAACTCCTTAAGGAGTCATTTATTTGCCCACGATGCTTCAAAAAAGGCACATTTTTTTATTGTTTATAACTAAACACACCATGGTAATTCTCACCTTCACCGTAAGAAAATGCCGTACGAAAAGCATTTCAGTGCCATAGACACACACAAACTACATCATTCATTCAAATTACTAGTATAGTTAAAAGAGGCAACAATTCTCATACTATTTTAATTTATTGCGGTGCTCGCCACACATCAGTTTCGTGTGTTTACATCGCTCTGCGACCGCCAGGCCAGATTCTCAAAACTATTCTAAGGGGTTGCCATATTCCGCACGGGACCCATGGTCAGGTTTACCACACTAGCACTAAATACTACACCATAAAAATCAAAAATAAGTACGAATCAAAGAGAAAGAAAGAAAATATCAGAGAGAGAGAGAGAGAGTACGCGCGCGTACAGAGCGACAGGGCAAACCAACTTTCGGTAGCCCGTACGTTTTACAGACAAACAGCTTATTGGGTTCAAGGAATACGAGGAGGGATTTGAATTGCTGTACTTTTTTGAAAATATTTGTAATTTGGATGTGACTGAAATTTAAATAGTATGCGAGAAAATATCGAGTGAGTGAGTGGATATTAACGTCGCAATGTTCACCTACCCGGGGGCTTTTGGCGACAGACCTCGTCATTTCGATCTATGGTCAAGTGACGAGGATGACACCTGAGCTGGCACCCCGTTCTCCTAACTGCTACACCACATCAACGGGAGGAAATTTGAGCTCTCGACAGATTTAACGTGCATAGTTCCCCTACACGGCGGGTCTTCAGTGGCACTGGCATCGAACTCATGACAGGCTAGCCATGATCCGAGGCCTTGACCTCTTGGCTACCGCGGCCAAGAAAATATCGAACTTTTACGATGAAGATATTCACGGGGAAAAACTGAATTTGGGATTTCAACATTTCTCTAATGGCTTCAGTCACAACAAATTACTAATGGCAAAAAGAAAAAAAAAATGAAGTTTAATAAAAATTTAATCAACATTCTACACACACACGTATAATGAAAACTATTTATAGTGTTCCTAAATACTGAAATAGTAGCGAGAAAATGGTGCACACAAGGGGGGGGGGTCCGCTTATTCCCAAAGCCCTTGATTTTTTTCTTATCGAATATAATCCTATATATATATAGTACGTTAAATTTACTTAAGTATTTGTTATTAATAAATAATTTTGTTAATTAATGCTAATTATTTGTTCAATAACTAATGTTTACTGCTTTTTGTTCCCGAAAATTGACATAATCAATAAATTAAGTTGGAGGGCGTATTAGAGCCTGATAAGAAAAGGGTGGGCTTTCGATCCCCCCCCCCCTTTTGAAAAATTACTGTGTGCACCAATGTAACGAGAATTTTCTTGTCAATGATGATTACTAACACAAGCAACGAATACTCATTTACAAAACTCAAATTGGTAAAAAATGAATTGAAAAGTCGTATGACTTAATAACGTTTGAATAATTTAAGCATAATGAGTATTTAAAACGAAATATCATTAACAGTGGATTTTGAAGAAGGATTTAATGACTTCGCGCATTTAGCATGTAGATAACAAATTTTCAAATAAAACCTCCTCAGGGATTACTTTTATTGAACTTTACATGTATATATGTTACCGTTAAAATATATAAATCAGTTACTTCATAAAATAACTAGACAAATCAGTTAAAGTACATAATACATGGTAGATGAAAAATTTCATTTTTTACCTAGTTATTCTATAAAACAAGTAATGATAGACCGTTAAAATGAAAAATAAACAATTTCAAATTTATTTCATAAATTAACGTATCATAAATAGCGAAAACCTGTCGAAAAATGCATTTTATCCCTATTGCGGATTATTAATTGATAAGTAATAAGGAAAAGAGCAGATGATGTAACTTACTATTGCTCATTTGCTAAAATTAGTTAAACAGGAAGGGGGAAAAAGAATGTGTATTCTGTGTGTGTGTGCATTGTTACTGGCACAATTAACTTTTCTACTCCTTGAACTCTTCAAGAATATCATATTGCTGGAGTAACCAACAGTCACGTTGTACTTTTTTCTGCGTTGTTTTAGAACTTATCTTTTTACTTTTGCTATCAAAGTTAATAATTTTTCATAAGTAAGTGAAGCTCTTTTTTCCTTTGTCCCATTCTTATTTAATAAAAATACCAATCTCTCGAATTGAATCCTTCTTATTTTACTGGTTTGTCTTCCATTCTTGCAGAAGTTATTGCTTGAAAATAGGTTGTAAAAATATTTTACAATAATCCAAAATGTAAAACACTAAAACACCGCCAAAATTCTACATTTAAAAGCAACAGAATGAAGCGTACACACACAAGTCATTGCAAATAAGCTTTTAGCGGTTCATAACTAATTAAAAGCAGCTAGAATCGCTTCAAAAACTTTCGAGTGCTGTATTTCATACTTTCACCATTTTCTAAAAAATATCTCTAAACGCGCAATGGTATTTCAATGAAACCATTGGTCCTAAACATATCTTTTAACTCTTATAAAAGACACTAGATGTCAGCACGAGACAGAAAACTTTTATTTCTGTGAGAAAAATGCATCATTTTAAAAGCCTTTTTTAACCACTTTCAAAAAGATTTTTTTAGCAAATAAAAATAGACAAAAATTCAAAGTAAGGTATGTACATTTTTGCTGCATATGCTGTTCATAGCATAACTAATTTTTAGTATGATAAATAATGAAAAGAAGTGCCTTATATGAAGATATTTTCGGGTGGTTTCAGACTGATACCACCGCGAACCTAGAACAGGAAAATTGTCCGTTCCTTCTCCGGCTTATAGCACGCACACGTGAGAGATTCAGTCCTTTTTTTTTTTCTTTTCTTTGACTCAGGCAGTGAAATAAATGATAATTTATGGGGGTTTTGCCATTGATTTGGGGGAGGGGTTTATTATTGAAGTATTACTGCATGGTTTTAATAATTTAATAATAAAGAAACAATGAAAAAAATCTTTACTGGCTATTGCAGTTGATTTCAATCGCTTATAGTTATATTTTGTATTATTTAATATTTAAAAAGTAATTCTAATATTTAATATTGCATATTTTAGTACATTTATTACAAAATATATAAAGAATATACTTACAAATCTGACGCAAATCATATATATTGTTCATCCGAGAATTATGTCGTAGGTGCGTGGTGGTACTTCTATGAAACCACCTCCCCCCTCGGGCGGGGAATGTACTCTAATTTTTTTTAAGGTATTTTCTCTGTTCTTAGGTTCCATACATTGCATTTATAATTTTATTTTGAAAAATTCAGGGAATTTATTTTTCCGCGCTTCAAAGGGTTAACTATCAAGTAATCGTTATTCTATAAAATACCTAGTTAAATCGTAGAATTTAACAATTTTATATACTTTAACTGACTTGTCCAGTTATTTCAGTAAATACCTAGTTATTCTATCAAATAACGGACTTCACGCTTAACCGGAAACATATACACCAATTTCAATAAAAGATTGTAAATGGGGCTTATTTTTGCATAGAGGCCCAGTACAGTCTCTCTCCTTAATGTGACTGTATCAGAATTCGAAACTTGTTCTGTTTGTAATGGTGATAATGCAGGAGTTGATTGATGAAGGCCTACATAAAACATAGAGTTTTGAAAACTATTATTTACTTTTCACCCGAAACTGTCAAAGCAGCACGTTTTCTTTACATTTTTCCTTGATTTCAAATTCCTAATCATATTTTTCGGGCTAAAATAGGGATCCAGTTGTAGATCAACAAATGTTAGAGGCTCAAATTATTTAAAAGCAAGTTCTACTTATTCATCTAACTTCTACGTTGAAATAAGAATTCGATAACTCAGATTTTAACTGCATTAGTAAAAGCTGTTCTCAATGATTCTCGTTTTCTTTTTAGCAACTCGAATGATTTGTGCTTCAATATACAACCTCTGACAAAAAAGTTCGATGAAAGAAGTCAGAACAGCCGATCTGGCAACACTGGCGAAAATAAAAAGCTACACATGGGTAGAGGCAGGTGTTGACCATCTGCCCCCATCGCTGTTCAGTTGAGCGCGTTTGTGTTCCATATAAGACTTATTTTACAAAGTGTTTGTGTTCAGTGCGTTGGTTCTTAAATGAGAACAGAAAAATGAAGGGGCAAAAAATCAATTTAAAGTTTTGATTTTAACTTGCTAAGGCACCGAAAGAAGCTTATGCATTGCTGGTACATGTTCATGAAGATCCAGCCCTTTCCATGAAGTGTTTGTACGAGTGGTTCGCCCGTTTTCGAGAAGGCCGGGAAAGTGTTACTGACAAAACCCCTAGCGGAAGACTGGCGACTTCCGTCAGTGACGTAAGCATTGAGAAAGTGAGGAAATTAATCACGAAAGATCGTCGATTAACTGGGCGCATGATAGCTGATGAACTGGAGAGTAACCTTGAATACGTGCGTCCAATCGTTACACAGTACTTAGGGAGGAGAAAAACGCAGGGGATACGTAGGGTGCGACCACAGTACGCACATGGTTCATGGTTTTTTTTTTGTTCACGACAATGCTAATTCTTACGCAGCCAATATCGTCAAACAGTTCCTGGCAAAGGATGGGGTTGTGCAAATTGAACATCCACTATACTCGCCAGATCTCCATCCTCCAGACTTCTTCCTATTCCGAAGACTCAACCTCGCTTTAAAAAGAAAGAGATTTAATAAAATTCCTGACATTCAACGAAATGTGACGAGATCTTTTAACTCCATCTCAAAAGAAGACTTCTTGCAAAGTTTCCAGGACATGTATAGCACATTTCAGTTGTGCATAATTGTAGGAGGTGACTATTTCGAAGGGCAGTAAGGTATCTCTCGTTAATATTTTATCTACGTTAATGTTACAGGACTATTCCTCGAACTTTATTGTCATAGGTTCTAAGGAATTTAAATTCCTTCTCCCCTCTAACCCGGCTAGATGTGTGGTAGGAACTAAATGATCAGACGACATGATAAACTTCAATTGTTTATTTGTTACAATATTCAACACAGACACAATAATACTCTAAGCAAAATAAATTTGATCAACTAGAGGACTAAGGTGAGACAAGATAGCGTGGGGATAATATATACGCTCATTCAAATATATTCTTACGATAACTTATACAAAGCTTGTTTTAATAAGCGCACCCATAATTTGACTCTCTAACTTCTGTTGTTGTTGTCACCTGTCTGACGTAGTCAGATCGAGGTCCACGAAATTCATCATGGCATCGGACTATATTGTACGCCTGTCGTTAGCCTAAGCTTTGAGCCCCCATGAAGGTGACAGTACGTTTTTGCTCACACAACACGATAGATGGCGACACCATTTGGACCCACTGATTTAACGAGTACGTTCTCTGTTTTGTACTCGGTGGGTATTTGGCGGCATCGGGCATCGAACCCAGGCCTTCAGGTCTGGAGTCCGCTGCTCTAGCCCCTAGGCTACCCACGCCCCCTCTAACTTCTATTTGAAATAAGAGCACAGTACCTGAACTCTTGCAATCCTTTAAACTTTAAACGTAGCCTTAAACACTTCTCCAATAGTTGACTTAAGAACTTCTTCGAGATTCCAACTTCACGCGTCGTACACTATTTACATATACGCATTACTGTCGATTTGCTTGCTTCTTATCTATTTACTTCACATTTTAAAACGTATTAAAATAATTTAAGAAGTACTATGGGAGAAAAGATAAATTGAACAGTATTGCCATATTATATATAGAATAAAATGTTTTGGACAAAATAGATATGGTAAAAATAGTTGAATTTGCCAAAGAGAAATCAAACTGTGTAGCAAAACTGTAAGCTCTTAAATAAGGTTTTTAATATTTTTTTATATACAGTTAAGATTTTTCTTTGGCAGATGAGTTTTGTTATAACAATACAATTTATTTTGAGAATTTAAAGTAAGCGACTCTTTTCACTATTTTGGTTCTTCGACTCTTAAGCCCATGGGCCCCAAACCTTTTACCGCCAGGGGCCTTCAACTACCTTAATCCGCCTCTGAATCCAAGTTAACCAACTCTGCAAGAAGACTTAATCTTCGGTCACCCTGGATTACATCACGAACTTTGGCAATGTTTTGGTCTGTAATCACTGACCTTGGGCATCCAGCACGTTCAATATCTTCCACACTGTCTCTTCCTCCTGAAAACCGCTTATGCCATTCAAACACATGAATACGAGACAAAGTTCCAACTCTATAAGCCTCGGTTTATATTTGAAATGTTTTCGTAGCTTATTTCTTAAGTTTCACAAGAAACTTGATGTTAATTCGATATTTTCCCGGCAAATTGCAGTTGCACATGTTCACTCAATGACGCAGTACTCCCAACTGGTGTGATGGGTTAAGTCGAAACTGGCTGCATGGATAGAGGAGGAGTGTGGGGGATGCTCCCAGTAAAACAGTTGTAGCCAACTCCATTCCTTTTTACAGCTACAAACTTTCATTTCTTTTGTATCACACCTCATATTTCCTCAGAAAGAAGATTCTAAGAGTATCGGAACTAATGAAAGTGGACTAATACGATTTGAGGTCGAAGGAAAAACAGTTTCAAATAATGTATGAATTTATTATTATTAGGAGTAGCATGCGGTGCCCCTCGGAGAGAAATTTTGAAAGATTACAAAATAGCTTTTGTGTTTGCCAAAAGCTATTTTGTAATTAAATCTAAATGTATTGTTATTATGTGCAAAAACTCTCCCAGACATTAATGTTTAGATAGTATAATTTGTTTGTTATAATAAGCTGTACGTTTATTATAATTAATTTAGACTATGCTAAGCTCGCCAATACGAAAGTTATTTTTCTTTAAGTATTTCCGTTTCCTTTTCAGGTATTAGTGTAATTTCTGATAACTTTGAGATAGTCATCCCATCACTTGAAAATGGGCACCGCAAGAATTCGTCGCTTACAAAACGTTTTAGATGCCGAAGATATTCCTCGTTGAATTAGAGAATTAATAAGTTATTCAAGATGATATTTGTTGTTGATGATGTTAAGCTTATTATTTAAGTATAAGATATAAATCTGTTGAATTTTTTTAGAAATTGTTTGAGGTTCATACTAGCCTTTTAAAAGAAATTCATGACGGTGGAAAGTGTTCTGAAGCAGTGACCCGCTCTTCAGAATTGGGGGATAAGCAACCGTCTACTCCAGAAAAGGAAATACCGATACACATCGTACAGCGATTAAGCTTTCTTGGGAGGGTCATCACTGTAATTGCCTGTCGTAAAAACTCAGTCAACTATTGGCTGTGAGTAAACAACCTTTTCTATCGAAAATATCTATCTACTTCAAAGTCAATGATAGCCAATCCAAATGACCTTGCGGGCCTTTTCGGAAAAATATCATAATCACGTAGGCCGCATATAGAAATATATATTGGTATGAATTTTTGTGTAAAATAGTGTAAATAATTTACATCTAGTTGTGTTAATTTTATTAATATATGTTGTACTTATTTTATGTTAAAATTGTAATAATCGCAAGCAATGCCGTTCTTTACATTATAATGGTGATTCAATGAAAATTTGGCAAATTCTTGGCGATAGAGCCAAGTTGAAATCGTTTTAGGCTACTTCAGTGACCATTTTGGTGAGTTTGCGACCCTATGAATTTTTTTTGGGGAATTAGTGGAGTTATCTAATAACATCACGATCCCTGACGTAAGTGGACCTTTTTAGAAGGATCCGTGAGGCCTACAAATAGGGATACGCTCGCCGAAACTGAGTTAGTCTTGTTCTGACCATTGAAAAGAAGTATGGATTTGATCGTGAAGAGTCGACCAGACATTAGTTTTTCTGCGACTGCTGTGTAGGACGAGCGAGTGCTTGTGAATAATATTTTCTAAATTTATATTTTGGACACTGATAGCTGTGTCTGAGTGCCGTAGAAGGTGTGAAGGCTTTCTGAAATATATTAAATGAATTTGAGTACTTTATCTTGTGATTCAAGGATTGTTTTTCGGCAATAAATTTTCGTCGCTTTTCATTTCTTGTTCTTTGCGACTGATTTGCATAAAATCCCCCAACCCCGATCTACATAACAATATTTTATATTAGATTTAGTCCTATTATAAATATTTATCGGAGTGTGAATTTAAAATTGAATGAATCATTGTTATTATTTTTCACGTATACAAACATAGGTAATCTTATAAAAATACTGCAATGCTCAAATATGCCTAGCCTTAGCAATAAGCAGAGAGATAGAGTAGTAGGAATCAAGTGTGATGCTTCAGCGGGAGGGATCGCTGCAGTGCAATACTCCCCAATTCTAAGTATGTAGAAAAAACAGAAGCAATAGAATAAAATAGAAACAGGTATGGGATTTATTTCGTACAAAACACAACACTAAAAACGAAAATATTGCACAAAATAATCGAATTTTGCAAAGTTGTAATAGATCTCACGGGCCGCGAGTCAGTCATCCCTGCTCTAAGTAGATGGTGTAACACAACTTGATTTCAATGTTTCTACATTCATCTGATAATTCATTTTTTAGTAGGTAAAACAACTCAAAAAAGACTTTATAAATACCAGTAAATTCCTCCGAGTAAGTTATCTAACTTATTTGCCGTTACTTTATTTTGTCTTGAATTGTATAATGTGCGTATACCTTTTTGAATTTCTTTTTTCAGGAAAAGTTTTGGTATTATCATGAGTTCAGAAAATATATATGGCTTTTACTTCAGCAATGCAAAAGGTAATAGTATATTTCTTAATACATATATTTATAGATCTTATAATAACTTATTAGCTTATACGTAGTGAGCAAAATTTAATTTATTCTCCGTATTTCTCCCTGATGAAATGAACTGGTTTGCAGATTAAAAAGAGCTCTTAGCGTGGAGGTCAATCTGTACTCTGGACATATACGCTTAGGATAGGAATGAAAAAATTATTTGTGAATGTTGTGTTACAGTGGTATATGAAATATTTCATTGAATGGATTTTATTGAATTCGTTTATTTTAGTGTATCTGGATTTGACATCAAGCTTAAGTGGAAACTCAATTCAACATGCCTTATTATTTCTAACGATCGAATTGTCCTCGCATTGTGGGGGAGTTTGAAAAGTGTGGTATCACACAGAGTTTAGGTGAAGTTATCATCACTTGACCACAATTAGAAGTCACTGTCCCCTCACCCTCGTGCTGCTTTAGAGTGCGAAGTTCATGAAAGCTGATTTTAACGATTGTCTTCAGGGAAATCGGAATGTGTGAGACATCAGTATGTTTTTAAGGCTGAACTATGTCGCTGTGGTAACCAAATCGTGGGTCATGGGTTCGAGTCCAGATGACACTGAAGATTTGCCCTGTAGAGGGATTGAAGCACATTCAATCTCTCGCGCTCAAAGTCCTCTCGTGGATGAGGCATGAAGGTTGTGATAGAGGCATGGTTAGCTCAGATGTCACTTGACAGTGATCTCCAACCTCCCGGGCCGGGGACCGGTAATGGTTTGTGGATCAGATGGTACCGGGCCATCCAAGGAACATTAATCATTTCAATTTTATTTACTGTATACTTCTCTCGAGTATGTGCGACTTTCCATGGAAATTACTTTAAATTCCATGCTAAGTTACTTTATATTCCTTTATTTGGTGTTACTGTATTTTATTTTAAAGGCATGTGCTTGAATACAGTAAAATTAAAACTATTACATCAAGACAATCTAAAGTATAAATTATCAATGTACCCCGTCAGCGTGCCGTGGTAAAATTATCAAACACTAGCTGGTGCCCGCGACTTCGTCTCCACAGGATTAGTACTAGGAACAG
This sequence comes from Trichonephila clavata, assembly GCA_019973975.1. Lineage (NCBI taxonomy): Eukaryota > Metazoa > Arthropoda > Arachnida > Araneae > Nephilidae > Trichonephila > Trichonephila clavata. The sequence continues at coordinate 74,727 of BMAO01013456.1, forward strand.
CTTATTTTTATCTCCAAGGTCCTATCTATCTTTATACCAAAATTCATTAAAATTTGTTCTGCGGTTTAGTCAGGAAGGCGTAACAGACAGACAGAGTTACTTAGAGAGGTCCTTGTTCTATATTGTGTAATGTATGTAAATTGCAACTAAGTACTTTGATCTAACTAATAGGTATTATAAATTCTACATTTTGTGTTGATGTATGTGTTGTACGGATGTACACTGGTGTCTAAAAGTTAAGCATAAATCGTAAAATGCGAAAAACATGGAGTAAATATTCGTAAAATTATTCCAAATTTCTTGCGGATATTAATTGGGTGAAGAAGAAACATTGGGTTTATGCAAAATTTTCAGTCGACTACGTCCTGCGCGAAACACCGGCACATGTCGGAACGTGGAGAAACCGATTCACGCAACATAGGCAGTTCAGACAAGCTTCGTGCAACTGCTGTGCGAAGGAACCTTGTTAACCATCAAACAAGGTGAATGATGGCACAAAGATGCCAATTGGACATGTTTACGAAAGGAAGAATCGTTGGAATGCTGGAAAACTCACGATCACAAATCAAAGTGTCTCGAATTCTGAATGTGGACCAGTCTGTGATCTCAAGACTATGGCGGAGGTTTCAAAGAACGGGAGATGTTACCCGACATCCAGTATCAGGTCGACCAAGAGTCACAACCCCTCACCAAGACCGATATCTGGTAATAAGTGCGTGATGTCAGAGGGGCAGTACTGCCAGAGCACTGGGTTCGGCGCTCACAGTCGCCACAGGAATACGAATTTCGAGATAAACTGCTTACAGGAGACTCAATCATGCTGGCTTGTATGCCAGAAGACCAGCAGTTTGCATTCCCCTCAGGTCTGCGCATAAACGCGCGCGTTTGAAATGGAGTTTGAAACATCAACATTGGAGTGTGGGAGAGTGGGCTAATGTGATGTTCAGTGACGAGTCCCGGTTTAGTCTGAGTAGTGATTCTCGGTGGGTAACGATATGGAGAGAACGTGGAACACGTTTTGAACCAAGACACATAACGGAAAGACATCACCATGATGGACGGCCGCACAGACCTCCATTTCTTTGACACGGGGTCTGTGACTGCTCAAAGATACAGAGACGAAGTTCTTGAGCCTTATGTTCACTTGTTTCGAGGTGATGTCGGTCCTGACTTCATATTCATGGATGATAATGCGCCATGTCACCGAGCGGTGCTGATTGATGACTTCCTTGAAACGGAAAACATCCAGCGCATGTCATGGCCTGCGAATTCCCCTGATTTAAATTCTATCGAGCATGTATGGGATGTTCTCGGGAGACAAATTGCAGCTCTTTCGCACCCACCAAGCTCCGTTACAGAACTGAAGAGAGCTCTCCAAGAAGCTTGGAACCATTTGAGCCCGGAACTCATTCATCATCTCATAGCAAGTATGGTAAATCGCTGTGCAGAGTGCCTGGCTGTCAGATGTGACCACACGCCTTATTAAACTGCAGCATCAGTATTTTATTTAATGTTTTCTTAAATTTTTTTCTTTAAAGTGTGAATACTTGCTATGCTCAGTTTTCTTTCAGACTGCTACTTTGGATAATAAAATTAATTATTATCATTCTTTTGATTTGCTTCCTTATTTTACACTCCATTTTACATTCGCATATCACGTTTCTCGCCGTTCTGATTTACAGTTCCTTCTTTATTCACATAATTGTCAATTACGCTTAACTTTTGGACACTAGTGTATATGATGATTGATGATAATGCAAAAGTTAAGTAGCTACTGCAATATACTCCTATAAACTATGTTAAGCGATTTTTTTTCGTTCAGCATAAACACGCAGATTTTGCGATTTGGAAACGCATGAGCAAGCCACGTAGAAAACATGGTGTGCCCAAAGGTATGCTTGCTACCTTTAAGATTTGACTCTGTGATTTGTTGATAGTCATTGAAAATACAACTTTTAATGGAAACTGCAGGCGTTTAAAATTAAATGTTTTTTATTGGATATGATTGAGATGCGTGGTATAAGAACATTGTCTCCCTTGGCTTCTTCAGTTAAGATTGCAGTCTTCACAATATGCCTTCCTAGTTCGGTGATTCACAACCGAGTACCATTGCATAATCTTGGAGCGTCCAATTTACGCATTAACAAAACGGGTACACCTGCCTTGAATTCCAACTTATGTGATGATACCTCAAATAACTTCAAAGAGTTTAGGAACTCACGGGATAGCTCCCAGTATCATCGCATGACATCACTGTGTCGTCGGAGTTATACACTGATGTTTCACTAGTTATTTCGTCAAAGGTTTTTTTATTTATTTTCGCAACAGTCTCATTTTTTGGTGCAGTATGATTCTTTTACCCAACCAATTTTTGTCGAGAATATATTGTTGCAGCTTCGGGAAAACTTGATCAATGAGCTCATCTTCCGACTCCACAACATGACAAAATTGGTGTGTGAAAAGAACCATACCTTCTTGGTCGGTGTCTAGGTGACCTTCGCCAACTTCTAGGAGTTTTTGAGCATATGTTCCTGACTCAACATTGCTGAATAACTGGACTCGCATGTTAGTAATAAGATAAAGTTTTTCAACCTTAGTCCACAGATATGATGCTTTCAGACATGCGTTAATTTCATCTGCTGCAGTACCTCTCTCGATAACAGGTAAAGTCTGTCTAAAATCCCCTGCAAATAACGCTACCACATCACCCATCGATTGCTTTGAATGTCTTGTAGACAGCGATCAAGAGCCTCTATGACGCATTTGTGTGACATAGTGCACTCGTCCTACACGATCAGCTTATATTGTTACAAAAGGGCGTCACGGGCACTGTTCTTATTGATGTTGAACGTTGGGGTTTCTTCGTTTGCCAGATTAAGAGGTAATTTAAAAACCGAGAGTGACGTCCGTCAATCCCTCAGTAATGTTGCAGCGATCCAAGAGGAAGCCACAGCTAATGAAAAATTACGGTCCTTACGAATTTTTGCTAGAAGCAAACAATTTTGCCTGTACTGCCCAGGGCATCAAGAAAAAAAAGGTCACCTTCATCAAGCTCAACTCGTTGTAATATTTTGTTATAAATGTCTTTTTGCTCGGGTAGCAGATGGGGCTCCGTTTCGCTGAGCTGAGAATCTGATAAAGCGGTATCGTAGGTTAGCTCTTTGATCAAATCAGCCGACAGCTCTCCTCGACGCTGTGGTGTGCGCATACCAAATCGAACAATTTATTTCCGGAAATCGTTATTATTTTGTCATCTATAAGTCTCAGTGCTTCATTTAAACATAGATCATTGTTGACTTGATCCATCCTTTCAAATATGTGCAAGATATCCTCTGATAACGTTGTTTTATACTTATCCCATAGTTGAAGAGAATTGGATAAACCTCAAGTGCATATCAATATTGTAAATAGCTCTCTTATTTGCGAAGAAGAGCGACACAGCGCGGCCTCTTCCATTGTGACATCCCAGTGGTTGTCATCTTCCAACAACCCTAAATTCTCACACGCTTATCGAAAAGTTTCAAGTTTTTTGCTGTCAACTGTTTTTAGATCCAAGAAGTTAGTGGGGCCCTGTATTACATTCAGCAGCACTCGCAAACATAACATTCGAAGTTACTAACGTGCACTGTGTAAATGCGTCCAAGAGCATCTACTGCCTTCACACCTGGTCAGGCATCGCAGGTGTTCCTTGTAAACGACGTTTCCATTCTTTCACCGACACGTTTCATGCATAGTAGCAGGGTACGTAAACATAAAATAATGGTTTGCAAATGCATCATTTTGGCAAAGCAGGAAAAATGCAGTTAGTGTCGTCTTAGGTGGTGTGGCCATTCTATCTCTTAAATTGTTTTCAGCGTAAATCCGCTCTACATTGGGCAGATATACCTGAAGATGAGTGACTGTGTTGGTTGTCTCTCATGCAGAGGCAGACCCAAGATCCACCACGCTGCGTACTACTGACAAATTGACCGGCTCGAAATGTTTGCACCTCATCTCTCGGGTCAATATTAACATTCCCTTACTGTCGGATGTTAAAAATAGCCTGGTCGCTACCTTTGCTTATATTTACAAATATATTTTAACCCCTGTACCGTATTGCAGAACTCTACATTTATATATATATACGGCAATTAAACTTTTCAGTGAGAAGAGCAGAATATGGAACAATCCCCAGCTATTGTCAACCAATATTTCCTGTATTCTACCTCGGGGTTTTTGAGCTATCGTACGGCCGCCATCTTCTTGGGCTCTACACCTGTACAGAGGATAGCATTTGTGGTTGGTTTTGAGTATATTTAAAAGCGCACTTGGATACTTCTTGGTGCATTTTCCTTCCTTCATGCATGGTCATGACGGATTTAGTGCACCACAGGGACCACGAATCATATTTTTGGTCACAGTATTGTAGAGCTTTCAATCAGTTTCTGGGTTTGGTATCTCTACATTTATGACTTTGTTAATTTGGTTAGGGCGTAATTTTTCCATCAACCACAGCAGTAAGGGCACGTGAGGCAAACTTCTTTTTTTTGCCATTCAATCGAGTACATGAAGCACTTTATATCACCAAATATTTTACCTTTTTGTACGTAGAGCAACTAATTTTTGAACTTTTATTTTAAATACTCTGGCTGTTAAGTTATGTCTTTCCGTTGAATTTTGATCTGGAATTGTGAGCTCTCTTGTGATTTTTAGCCAGGCGGGATTACATGTCATTGTAATAAACAGATCAGACCTCCAGTTGTTACGCACGTATGTGAACGCATCCTGCGTGTATTCATGGAGATATCTCGGGCTATTTACAGATGATGACGGGAGAGTTACCATTGGACCCAAGTTATTTGGATCTACATCCGCATCATTCCTTATCGCGTCTTGAAAACATATATAAGAATTGCTCTCAGTTTCATTTGGTTCAATTCAATAAACCTTAAGCGCTCACTTTCCACTTTGATGTACATTTCCACCAAAAACTGAAGAAGGAGAAGTCTACATCGAAGCAATAAATTAAAATTGTTCTGACGTACCATCATATGATACGCATAAAAGTCTTTGCAGGACACTTTTTTGTTTGGTATGGATTGTTTTGTAACTGGGTTTATCTGAGAAATATCAAAACTGTATCCCTCTTGTCCTTTCCAAAAAATTATCGGGTACTCGAGAGCATCATAAAATCTATGAGTGTCCGGAGCTCTAGTGAGCTGGCCATCATGAGCCTGAATAACTATGTCCCTAGACGCAGTTTATTCACTACTAACTACTACGGCAGCTATTTCATGTGTGGTAGGGGCATTGAATCGTCTTTCGTGTTCACCACGTGGTACACGATTTGGGTGTAACACAAACTTGTTATTTTCCCAAGTCACACTCTATCTTTAACCATTTTAAATTCATACACTAAAATGTTGTGATCATTTAGAACTTATATTTTTTGAACCGTGTTTCTTTCCTTGTACGTACTCGGAACGCCTTTTAACTTGTGCTTCCTCCTCGCCCATGAAATAAACTTGCAAAATTTTTGGTTACGCATTGGTAACAGGAAGCAAAGAACCAATTGTGTGGTATATTTGTCCTTGGATTATGAACATAAGGCAAAATGCTTGCATCAAAACAATGCTGTCCGCCCCAAAAGATGTCATATGGAAGCATGTATTGTATTTTTTTTTGTGTTTTTTAGATAACGGCGAGACTCATCTGTTTCATAAGAGAAAAGTTCTTTACGAGTTTCAACTGGCTCGTCTACTGAAAAAAGGGCTACTTTTCCTCCCGAACACACATGCCCTTGCAACTTCCTCTTTACATTTAAGAGCACTGCAAAATCTGCATTCTTTATTTATCGCTAGTAGTTTTATAAGCATGTGGCTTTCGTAATCAAAAGTCTCATCATACTCAAATGCAGCTTTATCGAATAATGTGTTTATTGTGAATATTAAACGCCGCTGTTGTGCAATTTCAGCAAAAGCGCATCTGCGAGATTCAGCTCCTTCAACGGTATCTGTATCGCTTTGAGACGCCATGTAAGTCGCCTACTGAAGACGTCAAGCTTGGATCTGCTCTGGTGTCTCAGCAGCTCTGTCAACTGCTTCACGTTCTGCCTGTTCATGCCTTCGCAGTTCGGCTTGTGGAAACGTTTCGTTAAGTCTAACTACTTTTATAGCTCGAGCTTTATTAAATCTTTGGGAAAGATGAGATTTATACGCTTTCGCGGCATAATTCTTATTAGGTACTTTAGAAAAAGTACCTAATAAGAATTATGCTACTTTTCCAATTTTATGATACTTTTAATTTTTCTACACTTCCAAAAAATACAGTAGAGTAGCTATTATTATTTTTACACTTAAAAATGCAATACACCTGCCTATTCAATTAAAATTATGGCGTTATAATTAACTACTAACCATAAACAATTTATGCAAATTTGTTTAAATGACGTAGTGTGAAAGACAAAGTTTAAACACCAAAAGCGATAAAAGTATTAATTTTGATATGAGAATCAATTTGCTACTACCAAACGTGCATAATAAAATTATAAAAAAACGTGCATAATAAAATTATAAAAAAACGTGCATAGAAATAAATTATGAATTTTCATTGTATTTATGGCTCATTATTTTGGCGATAATGACTTACACATAAAGGATAGATATATATCTATCTTTTATGTGCGGGCTTTTTTGTACACGTAATTATATATGTGTAACTCTAACGGGTTTTTTGCAGCGCAAGAGCCAGAATAGCTTGCAGATGGCAGAATTTTTTCTTACTTACTTGTGTGACATTCATTGATATATTTTGGACACTTCACACAATATCTTTATAAATTCTAGCCTATGTGTTATTCTTATGTATAAGCTATATTATTATGAAGTTTCATTAAAATCCATTCAGTTGTTTTTGCGTGAAAGTGCAACAAACATCGATACAAACAAACTTTCACATTTATAATAGTAGTAAGGATTGAACGATCCGTGATGATAAAAGGTTGGGGAGAATAGGTTTATAATAAAATAACGATAATGAGTCTTCAATAACCCTCTTGCATGCTTCAAAATGTGACTTAAAGGAACAATCAAACAATTGGAACTAATCGTACTTCACGATATGAGAGAGTAAAACTAATAGAAATTGTTATCCAAATGAATATCATATAAAAAGAGAAACTATTTTGTAATGACATCGAAAACTGGATTTTAGATGAATGTGGTTTTTCCCACTTCATCTGACCCACTTCCTCTACGGAACCATACCCGATCTATTTGATGAATGCTTCTTGTTTTTATTTTAATATCTGCATGTGCTTGTAATAAACCGATGTCCAATCTACAGTGAAGAATTCATTTCGCAACAAAACAACAAAAAATTTATTTAAAATTTTCGCAACCGAAAGGAGAAGTACAGTGAACTTTTTTTAGAATAAAATCACACTGCATAAAGTTCAATTTTGTTTTTCTTTCCATGTTCATTTTCAAATATCCCTTCCTTTCCCCCGTCTCAACTTCTTTCTATAATTTACGTTTAAATACGAATAAAAGTTTAATAAACGAACTTTACAATTTTTAACCTATGGCTCACTGATTATCAACCATTGAGCCGTGGAAATTTTTGTGTGCCGTCAAATATTTTAAGTGTGTCGCTTATTTTTTTAAAAAAATATCAATTATATTCTAAAAAAAAATTAAAATCCAGAATCGAAAAATTTTCGGCCGTTTTATAAAAATAAACCAAGGGTATTTGTGGTATATTTAACTTATTCTTTCGTGGATAGATGGGTATAAAAAATTATTGTGGGTTCGTAATCCATTCTGATAACGGATACATCTGTATATGAATTAATTTTGAACGAAGATTAAAAACTAATTTTTTGCTCTGTAGTAATCGAGATTTAATTTCAAAACCTTCAGAAGAGTCAATTCATTTTGGATTAAAATTAGGGGGGATTATATCGTAATACACAAAAAAAGCTTTAAAAATATTATTACAATGTTCTACATTTTATTTGCGTGGATTCGAATTTTCAACATTAACAAATATAAAACAGAAAAAAAGGGTTTGAGATTTTTAAATGCAGATGACGAAATGAGAGTGGCATTTTTGCCAAATTTTGAAATTGTTAAAAGTGTACCGCAAAAAAAAGTTTGAGAATTATTGCTCTAGCTACAATCTTAGAATGATTTAAAAAAGGGGATACAGCTCTCGATTCCTTGGATATGTGTGGTTAAACATTTTTCAAAATTTTTTCGTTTTTGATATTTGCAAACACTCTAAATAATTTTTACGCTAAATTTCTCGATTATACAGCAAAATGTTGAGATCTTAGTATTTTTTTCTTTCCTTAAAAGAAAAAAAAATCGTTCGGAGTGAACAAAATAAATAAATCTCTGTTCTTTCCACAGCCCCCCAAGAAAATCTACTGGAGACCACCAATCTCGGTTTCTCGTACTGGATTGTCATTGCGTATGTGGTCTTCGTTAAATGGCTAGGCCCCGCCTGGATGCGCAATCGCGAACCTTTCCGCATCAAGACACCAATGATTGCCTACAACTTCATTTTGTCCGCCTTCAACCTCTACATCACTTACCGGGTGAGTTGCCTTTTTGCCTTTGAATTCACAGGGAATGCATTTTATAACAGCGACAGCCCGAGTGAGTGAATACTCACGATGCCCTATTCAGCTACACGGGGGCTTTTGGCGACGCGCTTCGTCATTTTGAACCATGGTCAAGCGACGAGGTTGACACCTGAGCAGGCATTCCATCTCATAACTTCCACACCACACCAATGGGAGGATGTTTGAGCCCCGACAGATTTAACGTACATCAGCCACTCTACTCGGTGGGTCTTCAGCGGCACAAGGCTCTAAGTCATGATACGATGGCCATGAGTCCGTGACCTTGACCACTAGGCTACCACGTCCCTACGGCAGCCGAACGGTCATGGTAGCAAACTCGTTGCCGGCGTTTTCTGTCCAGTAGTGGTTTGAGTCCTGGTGACACTGTAGACCTACCTTACAGGGGGATTCGTGCGCATTAAATCTGTTGAGGATCAGAGTTCTCACGTAGGTTTAGGGGGGGGATTTGGAAACTGGGGTGATTGACTCTAGGGAGGGTCAAGAAGAGGAAGCCTGCAGCCAATTGTTCCGTATGCTTCATCCACGTGCGACGTTACTAAACACAATCAAACTAATTTTTTAACCTTCCCGTCCTTTTTTACACTAACCCATAGAGAGAGAGAGAGAGGTATTTCATCTTTTTAAAGATGGTAGAAGTCATTTTATCTAATACTTATCCCATCAAAATCAGCAGTGTTCCTTTTACTTTCAGAAAATACTCATCCAAAGTCGATGTAACTTCAAAGAATGCTAACCCATAAGCTAGCATATTTTATTTCAGTGCTCTTTTAAGAAATGGTGAGTCATGAACAGACGTGGCCGCGGTTGCCCAGTGGTCAAGGTAACGGACTCGTGGCTGGCGTGGCATGAGTTCGAGAGTAGTGCCCTTGAAAAACCACCGTGTACGGGAGTGATGCACGTTAAATCTGTCAAGGGCTCAAGCATCCTCCCGTTGGTGTGGTGGAATAGTTAGGAGAAGGGTATCATCTCAGGTGTAGTCCTCGTCACTTGACGATAGTTCAAATATACGAGGTCGGTCGCCAAAAGCTCTTATGTACAGCTGAGTAGTGCGACGTTAATATTCACTCACTCAGTCATGCATAGACGATAGCGGTCCATTTGAAACAGCTGTTGGATTTGAGATTCTAGGGGGGGGATGTATTATCAAACTTTTTGTTTTGACTAAGCATTGGGTGCAAGTGAAAGCTATGTCGTTTTTTTTCTGAAGGAAAAACAAATTTTTTCCCCATTTTTAATTTGAAATTTAATCTAATCTAAAGTATAATGTCCTTTGCTAATTACTTCCGTCTGCCAGCATTCTGGAAGCTTATCTAACCCCCTGGAAAAGAAGTCCTCTGTTTTTGAGACGAAGCATTCTTCCACTGCAATTTCGACACCCTCATAATATATATCTTTATTTCCATCAAGAAAGTTTTGCAGCGACCTGAATAGATGATAGCCAAATGACACAATATGAGGAGTATATGCTGTCTGAGTTAAAGTTTTCCAACACAACTCTACAATTTTATAGGCGGTACTTCTTGACACGTGTAGACTAGAGTTATCATGATGAAGAATCACCCTTTCTGTTTGCCAAAGTTGGATGTTTATGTTGAATTTCTTTTTATTCTAAGCATTAAGTTGCGGACAGTAACGGCCGTTTCATTTTCTTTCAGCAACTCATAGTGTACTATATCTTAACTGTCTCACCAACAACACAACATAAAATTCTTCTGATGCACGTCAGTTTTGGATATGGATGGTAGTGTCTCCTCTTTGTAAACATTCAATACTTTTATCTGACCACGTGTTTGTACACTATCTACTTCTCATCTCTAGTGAGCAGGTGGTCCAAAATCGGTTCAATTTTGCGACGAGGAAGATTTGACGAACATATCGCAATTCTGTCCATTTTCGCTTTATTTATGTGAGACCCAAACAGAGTGTTTATACACAAAACCAAGACTTTTAATGTAATTCAAAGCAATTGCCTGGTGAATTCCATGTTTGAAGTCCTCTTCTGTGGAAGTGAACACGGCATTTCTCCTGATCATACTGCGTAGCACTTCGTCATTGACATCTGATGGTCTTCCTAAACTCTCTAGGTTCATCTTTCAATGAAAAATCCCCCAAGCAAAATTCCACAAGCCATCTGCGGTATGTTCGTACTGGTTCCTCTCCAAATAAGTCACGCAAGTTTTTTTACCTTCATCCTGTTATTCCCTTTTCGGAACTCATACAATGTCTTAAACTCCCTTTTTCTTAACTCATGTTGACAGTTTTACAAATTAAAAAAAAACTGATTAAAATATAAAGAAAGTGGATAAATCATTAATAGCATACTAATCTGTTTAAGTTGGTTTCAGTCGGATCCGAATTACTGCTAAGGATTGACAACGCATACGAGTGCATGTGTTCTAAAACGACAGGACTTTCCCTTACACCCAATAGAAAAATCTCGCATCTTTTCGTCACGCGATCCACCGACTGGGAATCGAACCCAGATTAGCGGTTTGACAATTAGGCAGAGTCAGCTAAAAATTACAGCTACTGCACACAAATAGCTTTGAGGCTTTTTTGTGTGAACCAACGATACCTCCGCTCCCAAGACATCCCCTTCTCTGCTAGGTCAGATGATTGATTACAACAGGTGAGCTCACCTCCACACCTACAGGATGGATAGATGTTATGCGCCTTTCTACACCGAAGGTTTTCTGTAAGACCGGGACTTGAGTAGACTGAAGCAACTCTGAGTTCACTTTACAAATGGATACTAGAGCAGCTTAACACAACATTAGTTTCTGTACAAATAATTTCCTTTAACTTGATGTACGATTCAACTTCTAGATAGATATCATGGTACTGGAGCCGGTATCGTTTGTGAATTTTATCTACCATTAGATATTTTTTCATTTCCAGCCGTTAGTTCACACACTCCCTATATATATTTATACTTGCGTCCGAAGTCTGCGTACAGACGATCATCTTTCTTATTCATGCAAAGATCGCTTATTAAATGGAGTCTTTCTGAATCAATTCTATTTTTTATTCATTACTTTAACGTCGAAAATTTAAATCGTATAAGCAACGATAATATCTGATTTTATTGCATAAGATAATACACATATTTAAAACTTAAGAACGACACAAATCGTCTGCGTCAACAGTCTGCGTACACTGAAAAAAAAACCCCTTTACAATAATGGATTGTAACTAAAATTGAACACTTTTTAAGTTATTCTGCTCTTTCTATAACTTTTTCAACATATTTGGCAAGGATTCAAATAGCTTAGTTGTCTCATATGTGGATATTTCGTTTCATTCTTATACTATTAAAGATTTGAGTATTGACTTGGATGCTATAAAGTTCTCTCTGATTATCCACTCGAGTAAATCCCGCAAATGCTGCATTGTTCTTAATTTTGGGGACTGGGATGGCTTACGAAATTGATTTGGGACATGACAGAAAAGCCATGGCTTCGCAATGACTTCACAATATTAGCCATTTACTTCGTTCTCTTGTCCTGTTCAAAATAAAAATCATCACTCAACGTAAGTTTATCGGCATATATCCTGATATTTTACTTCAATAAGTTCAATTTTGTACATTGTTGCTTCAATAAATTCCATATTACCAACCCAAAGGCGCACCCAAACATTGCGCCTCTTTCTCCATGTTTGTTAGTCGAAAAAAAAAGATGATCTTTTAAAGATTTATGCAGGAATTTTTCCGGCATGTTTTTGTCCTTTCTGATGCCAAAATACAAAAATTACTTTCAATTGAATATATTACATGTTTCCAATAATTGTGGGTCCTATTTAGATGTTTTTTTGGCAAAGGACATTCTCTTAGCTCTGTTCTCTCGAGAGCTGAATGGTTTCTTGATTGCAACTCGGCCATGATAGTCATTCATTTTCAGTTCCCTTCAAATTGTGGTAAAAGTCAAATTTTTTTGCAAGATTTTCAGCTACACTTTTAGCTATTTGTGAAGCCTATAGTCTTGGATGTATTTAAATAGAACGTATTACAAAGCAAGATTCTCGAGGTGACACTGCAGACGGGCGGCCGTGTCTTGGCTTGGACGTTAAAATTTTAGTTTATTTGTAGTTTTTGAACACTTTTTGAATCAATGAATATCTCCTATTAAAAGTTTCAGCAATGGTTTTAAAAATTTCTCCCTTTTCTGAGGATGTATAATGATTTTTCTTACAATAATATATCGATCTCTTTTTCTGTTACCTGCCATAGAATCACACAAAAATTCAAATTTTAAATCCTAAATAAATCGTAAAAGAAGTTTATAATTACTTAAAAAAACGATTTAGTGCAATTATTTTACAATAAAAGGTTTTTAAAAGCTCTGTTTCGTAAGTGTACGCAGACTTTTGGCGCGGGTGGTTGGTGATTATTTGGTAATCATTTTTTTTTAAGGAAATTTTGAAGAATCCCTGTGACAGGTTTATTGGTTTTCTGAAGTGAGATTTTAATAGTAATTGTAGCACAATCACGCAAGATGATTGCCTATAAGCAGAATTCTGGTGTATATATTTTGTTCAAATTTTCAATCGTTAATAAAATACTTTTTATTCATCCACTCAAGTTCCAATACATTCTTTTAAACTTGTAGTAGATGACACTTGATGTTAATACAGTTTTTTCAAATGTTAATTCATAAAATTAAAATAAATTAAGTTTAGTTTTATATATTGGAGAAAAATTCTCTCTCTTATGAAAGAAATTTAAAGGTATACAAAAATTTAGGAATAAATACCGTCAGTAGGAAGCGTGTAGATCTCTGGAAAAAAATTTCCCCTTTTTAGATTCTTTTTTCATTTCGAGTTCTGAGTCAAGGAGGGAACGAAATGAAACATGTGAAAGAAAAATTGAAGAAATTTTGCCCCTTAACATTGTGATTCTGTCCCTATATACATATTTACATTATAATTGTAATTGTTTTAAAAAAGTAACTAAAATAATTTTTTTTCTTTGTTGACCTAAGTAGGAATTGACTCTAAAAAAATTCTTTCTATCCTTTTACTACTGCCTACGATGGCGAGATCGAAGATATTGCAGTGCGGTCGAACAACTATCACACCGAGAAGCTCCGAGTTCAACAGGGTCGCGTAATCTTTTCCTACTCTCTAAGTCGGCATTACAAATTTTATCTCAAAAGTACCTCTGTAATTCACAAGATAATTTTTTAAAAAATTTTCCTCACAAAATTTATTTTCGTTGGGTACCGGCTCATTGTGACATTGCTGGGAAGGAGCATGCTGACTTTTTTGCTAAGAAAGGAGCCCTTGTGGTCCATAAAAGAATTTCAACCTTTAATTTTTGAAAGCTTTTTACTAATATGACTTTTAAGTATAATTTTAATGGGGAAGCTGCAGAGATGTCGAAGGACAAGAACTGGGCAATCTTGAACGAAAACCCTCCCTGGGTTCCTGAGGCTCCAAGAAAAGCTGCCGTAGTTTGCTTTAGACTGTTGAAAGGGCATGACTCAACGAGATCCCATCTCTTCCAAATTGGTATCACTGACTTTCTTGACTGTACTCTCTGTGTCTCTGGCCATTACCGCTGAACATTTAGTCGTGTGCCCTGCACTAATTAGCCTTAACTGACCTAATGTATTAAAAAGGATCTTTTAATTAAAATAATTCATAACTTTTTGTTCTCATCTCTTTCCAGCTGGCCACGGTTTCGAGTACTGTTTGGCACTTGAGATGCAAAACTTCAGAATTAGAGTATCAACAGTTTACGCTGGTAAGTATCACACTTCCAATGCCTTTAAAGCAGGGATGGGGATTTTAGTCGATCGCCAAGACATTTTAGGGGGACTGCTTTTACTAAGACGCTCATTCTCAAAGAAATATATTTCTGGAACACCGACGCCAGCTAGACTGGAGAATCGGCTTTTCTCAATCAATGCTACTGTGTTTACTTGCAAATGATTCGATAAATGTGTAGACGACACATGTACCGTCATCGGAAGTGAACGTTGGCACTTAACACGTTCACTGCTGCTGTAGTAGGAGGAAAATGCAATCACTCCGAAGCCAGTCGTAGAAAGGAATTTTTCCCGACACGCCGACTGAAAGGGGATCATAAATGTTGACGATCAGCTCTTTTCACGATAGCACGAGACTGACTCTCGGACATCATCTCACACCCTGCGTTTTCACGGTATTGGGTTCTCGATTTGGGGTCGGCGGGGGAATCGAAAGAGAACAAATATAAATACTTTCGTCGGCCCCGTATGTTCTCTGTTCGTTGCAAAGAATATGTCCACACTTCGTGGTATAGACGTCACTCGTAGTTGCTCAAAAATTCAACCTGACAATTTTGCGTTTTTGCAGTAAAAGTAGTAAGCTGTCATACTTTAAAAGATGGGTACAAGGTCAAAACACAAGTGTTAAGAAAATAAAATATACAATTTTAATGCAGAATGTCCACATCTGCATCACTGGGTGAACTATAACGTCTTAAAACCAATAGAAGTAGCCCGTACCCAGGAAAAGTCCGCCTACTCCGGCTTTAAAAGATCACATTAGTGAGATCCTAAACAGCAACAAAGCTTTTCGATTGCAATCCCGAAGAAAAACTGTCCTGCGAAGTATTTTAGACATTAAATTATTTCACCATTAAAGCTCAATTCATTGGGCAATGTGCGATTTTTAATTGACCCTTTAGTCCTGTTTAATATGCCCCGACTTGCAATTTGTATAAGATGAGGGTTTCCAGATTTAATACTCGCACTTCCCGTTAGCGAGGCTGGCAGTAAAAATAATAACAGAAGTTCGCCAAAGAAGCCAACAGTGCCAAATATCGTGATTCGTGGTTTTGAAAGATAAAAACTGAGCTCAAGAAAAAATACTAACCAAATGAAAATTTTTGCTTATTTTTTGGCAATTTTTAAAAATAAACTGATGACTAATAATTAGAACAAAATAAAAAAGAGCAAGCAAACGTAATTGATTATGTTTGAGTCTGCGAGGGATTCTCTCTCTCTCATCCAAGTGATTAAACAGCAATGTGAATTAAAAAATGAATGAATAGTAACAAAAAAATAATAGTCCAACAGCATATATAGTAAGGAAAATTGTTCGTTGTGTCACTGTAGCAGAATGGATAGCGCTTTGGACTTCTAATCCATAGGTCGTGTGTTCGATTCTGATTTAGGATGGTCTAGTTTCTAAGAAAGTGATTTCTTTTATTACTATATTATTTTATTAGAATAATTGAATTGAATTAATAAATAAATAGTAAGAAACAAACGAACGATATCCCAACACTAAATATAGAAAAGAAAATTTCAAGGAAAATCGGCTTTCTATTTTGTCACTTAATATTGTGATTCTGTCACATGTATATACATATTTATATTAATTGTAACTATTTAATAAAAAGTAACTAAAATAAAATTTTTCTTTGTTGACCTAAGAAAAAATTGACTTAAATTTTTTTTATAGTACTTGTTTAAAATCAACTTGACAAGAGCGGTACAACCAGGCAGAAACCTTTGCTTCCTTCCAATTGATATCTGAGTCTTAATTTGAGAAAAGGCAAGCTAGAATTTCTACAGGAATCTCATTTACGTCCACGAATCAAACGGATTGTTGAGCAAGAAGATACCCATCGGTCACAGGGACCATGAGTGGGTGAATGTATTTTCGAGTTTTAGCTAACAGGAACGTTTGCCGATATTATCAATCTATATTTGCTTCTGGGTTTAAAGCCATCCAAAACGTTGACGGTACATAAGTAGATTCGTTGCCTCGAGAATAAATAATGCACATGCTTCAGTAAACGAAACTCTTTATTGTTGTTTCTTATTCTCGAAAGATCTGATGTATGTTGACCGCCAAAAAATCTACAATAAGAAGATAATAGGTTGTTAAGTCTCCTTTTAAAAAGTCCGATGCATCCCAGAATGTGATCCAGTGAAGCTGGATGGCCACGGTATTTTTTACAAGAGGGGCGGATTTTTCTGCCCTTTCACAGGAAAGACATTTCAGGGGACCACCTGTCTGTCTCCAGCTGCCAGACCACTAGTTGGCAGCCATGGTCCCATTTGATTTCCAGCAGAGAACCAGAAGTTCCTGTGTACCACTGGTGTGCAGGTGGAATATGCCATATTAAATCGAGTCATTTGAGTATAGTTCTTGATAAGTAAGCAAATTGCCCCTTCACTCTCAATACCCTCCTTGGCCTATCAGGGATGGGATGGAATCCATTGGAGGTAGACGTCGGGGATTTGAGAGATCTTCCACAGTTAGAATAAAATAGAAGCGGTAGTTTCATCTTTTGTGGAGGACCAGACACTAAGACTAACTCTAGATTATTGATGGCGAACCTTTTTGCGACGTGGGTCAAGTTTTGTTCATATTTTTTTTTCAGTACTAGCTCTTGGGTCGGTAATGCCCATTTGCACCTGAGTTAAGTTTCAAAATTTTTAACTGAGTATTTTAAAAACTAAACATCATAAAAATTCAATTGGCTTAACGAGTAAAAATGGGCGTGGTTCGATCATTTCAAAATTTTAGTGGTGTTAAAATTCTTAAGTGCTTTGTGCAAATGGCAAAAAGCTTTTAAATAAATAAAGAGTAACGAAAATTACATGCAATATTTACTATGAAATATTATTTATTAGTATGTATATATATATACACACACATACATAACAAAATTGATTATAAAGTATTTAATGAGAAATCTGTTGCTGTTTATTTTCAGATTGTTTTCTAATATTAGGTTCATATTTCGTATTCATTAATTTAACGTATTTCGCAGTTAATTCCCTGTCAAGTCTATTTCTATTAGAAGATTTTACAAAGTTAATTGGAGAAAACAATTTTTCACATGAATATACCGTGGCTTGGCGGTACCGTGCACCGGGGCCTTCAAGCTTAGAGGGGCTCTCGGAATCTGATCACCAAGCACTAACTTGAGATAATTTCTCCCACAAATATAAAAGGTTGCAAAAACAAATATAATCATGGTGACTCAATTGAAAGTACTTTCAAACTTGTCTGGAATTTCTCTCAGTTCTTTTCGTTGTTTGAATAGTGTGGCGAACTTAACTTATTAAAAAGTTTATATTATTTTAAATTCTTTTTTTCATTTTTCTGTAAACTGTTACACGAAAATAAACTTCAAACTCCATAGCAAGTTTTTTGTCTCGCAATCTACTCTTATCTGCCCTTTTGAAGAGATTTCTTTAAAAAAATAATTATAATAATATAAAACAGAAGTATCGCAGACATTTATCGCTGACAAAAATTGAAAACATTGTCAACATCAAGCCTGGAGTTATCCAATGTTATTGAAAATTTTGCAAAAACTAAAGCTAGGAAAATATTGTAAACCAAACTGTTTATTTATTGTTAGTAGGTGAGTTCGCCCTTCATATAATAAACTTTTTATTCTTTATCTACATCGTTTTATTTCCTAATACCTATGTTATTATTTGTAATCTTGTTCGCTATTATTTAATGTTTTTATTATCTACTACGTTTCTTCCGGTTCTGGCATTTTCTAAATTCTTCACGCTATTCTGGAAGAGGCCTGTCATGGTGTCAAATCGAATTTGGGCAGATCATTAAAGCTCACACAAGAAAACTCATACACATGCATGTAGGGAAGTGTGTAGATTAGATTTCCTATGTTCTGCAGAACATGATAAATAGTTGATGCTAAAGTAGCTTTGTGTATTTAAAATATTCATATATTTTACTTGATTAAACACAACCAAGATAGGCCCTCATTATTTTTTTCGCACCAGGGCCTTTGGATACCTAGCTAAGCCACTGTTCCCAGTTTAATATCAACACACAACCAAACTTTTTCATAATATTAGCATTCTGTGTAAGCCAAAATTTGGCGTGTTTTCTATGCTATGCTTTGTATATGGTCTCTATAACTGATGATATGCTGCCGAAATATTTTTATAATTTTTCTTTGTAATGCAATATAATTTAATATTTAGGCTTATGCAACGCACAACTTCCAAAAGTTTCGGAATTTTTTAAACGCTAAAAAGAGCATTTACTAGCTTATTAAATTTTTTTCGAAAACCTAAAACATTAGTTCTATTTCCAGGACAAAAATCATGTTATACTGCAATCGGAAATAATATATATTTTTTCTAATGGGGCTGCGTATTGGTATGGAAATAATATTTATTCGTATAAAACTTTTTATATGAAATTAAAAACTTTTTGTGTTAATTTAACTATACCCTTCATAGTTAAATTTATTCCAGGTTCTATTGTAATCTGCTGCTGCGGGTAGGTGTTTTGGGACCTCAGCTTTATAATGCTGTTATTTGAAATAATTTGTAACTACTTAAAATCATTGTTTTCAAATTTCTTAAGAACAACTCTCTCTTGCAGATGATTTTCACTAGTTTTTTATATTGTTGCTCTAGTGGCCATATTTATAGCAGAATGATTTTATTTTAAAAATATTTATACATCATACTTTCAGAAAGAACGGGGCGGCGTAGGATGGCTCATACTTTTTGAAAAATTCTTCTCCCTCTTTGATACCGTAAGTACTCTTCTAAAAATTATTACTTCATAAGTAATGGAAAATATTAAAAAATAATTTTGTGTTGATGCAAGTATACTTCAACTTTTTACGAAGTACTGTTTCAAGTTCAGAAAAAGGTGAATAAAAAACTCATTTTAGCAGCCAGTGTTTTGTTAGTGATATGTATATACTCAAAGAAATGTAAAATAATTTTTTTTGTGCCGTACAGTGGCACGAAAAAAAAAACTTTTACATGAAAAATATGTAAATCAAAACCTCCCGATATAATCATATAAATTGGTTTCATTATATAGAAATTTAATTTAAATATTAGGAAACTTTTAAATATTTTATTTACTTGCATCAAGTGTTAGTATATAAGGGGGAAATTCCAAAATGCGCGTATAAAAATTACCATTCGTAATTAAGAGCGCAGATTTTCGTATGGAAAACTTTAGCCACTTGATGATCCCACCCTGCACTCTGTAGAAGCTGACACTTTTTGTGATGCTGTACAGTTGCTGATCAGATATAAATCAGAAAAAATGAGTGGTTGAGTGCTAGAAAAACCAATGTCTGTCCAAACTTTCATATACAAGAGCAAGCAATAGGGACATTTTTTACAAAGCTTGTGTGAAATTCAGTTGCTGTAGACATCCAACAGACGTATTATTTAAGGACAGCATGTTTATTTACATTAAAACATAAAAACATTAAAATCAAAATATGAAGACTCACACGAGCAATTTCCCAATTATGGCCACCTTCCTAACTCGCCGGTTCTGAGATGAAATCTATTGAAAGAAAACGAAAGGGAGCTTAGTGCACCTCCTGGTGAGGGTAGGAAACACTACAACTGGAAAACTCAGTTTCCCCTACTATATTTTGGCATTGTTTTTTCTTGCGTTGAGCCACAGAAATAAAAAAAATTATGCTTAATACTTCTTACGGTTTGAAGTAATGGAAAATATTACTGTGTGTAGAACTTTATTGAAACAATATAAAAAATATTAATTTGAGTATGGAAGCTGTGATCACTACTAAATGAGGGTGTGGGAAGGTTATGCGCAAGCGTATGGATATAAGTGACCTTCTGATTCTCTCATCACCATGTTTCATGGACAACTTGGCTCTTCTCATTCGGAAGTGTGTCGACTCACAAGGACTAACACACCATAATTTTAACTATATAATGAAATCTATTCAAAAGGTTTCTAAAAAAGACCGTTGCGTATTTTTCATAAACTTGAAAAGAAAAATACTGTGGTCTACCTCTTATATTTCCATGTAGAGTTATCAGATTGACCCTTTCCTAGCGTGATTTTCGCCGATAATGCTATTGCACGTAAGAGCCCCAAACCTCCTTTAGCTTACGAAATACCATTTGGAAAAAACAGAATCGATTTAATTGATGACTGCTCTTATTTCTTGTAGAAAGTACTTCCAGAACATAATATATTTTGGAATGTTTTGCAGATTTTCTTTGTGCTGAGAAAGAAGTACAGTCACATTTCCTTTCTGCACGTCTTCCATCACGTCTGCATGTGTTTGCTCAGTGCCTGGATTATCAATGCTACCTCCCCCGGTGAGTAAATTGCAACCAACGTTACATTGTTTATATTGCAGTAACGTTACATTACTTTGAATGCATCTCCCCATTTGACTGGTGCTAAACATATTGGCCAAAAGACTTGTCATCTCATATAATATTTGATTTTTCTACGTATAGAGAGTTAACTCGCCGATGTAATAAGCGCCTGACATGTCTCTAGGGTGATATCAAGCCATGTTTAATGAAATGATACTTCTAGTCTGTTGACATTTGTTAGAAGGTTATTCCATTCTTTTAAATGCCTTTCCAATTCGTTCCACAGATTTTTGATTGCACAAATATCAGGAATTTTATATGATGGAATAGACCATGGCTATGGTTAAACCAGGTCTATACAGTTTGGGCACACATTTCTAATTCCCAGATTTTCTATTCTTTAGCTTAAGCTTAACGATATCATCTCTTTAATGCTGACAGATAAGGTATTCGTGTTTTGGTTGTCGACTTTCAAGCCCAAGAAATTTAAGCTCTCTTCGTATTGTTCAGTGAGAGATCTTTGTTTCCCGAATTTAATTTGAATTTCTTTGTAATTTTGTTAATCGTCTGCCTTTCCTATTTTCTTCACGATCTGCTTCAATCTCCTCTCATCACGTTTTGTCATTTTCTTGGGTCTATGTCCCCTGAATTATGAATATTTTGTGCTACCTTTACTTAAATCTGCTTTTATATTCTTATTACGCTTCTGTTTGATATTTTTTTTGTGCAATTTTAGATCCTTTCACGCCATTTTGTCGCTTAGAAACTATTTGCACTCTTATAAACTCTCTGATAGTTTTTGTTAAAGACAATATAAAACAAAAACAATTAGTTTTGTATAATTAAAACAATCTCAATTTTAAATAATAGAATCGATTACTTTGACAAGTACTTTTTCTATGATATTAATGAATATTTTCTATAGTTGTAATTTAAGGAAGTATAAAAATAAAAACAAGTAATTGGTGACAAAGTCATCTGGCCAATGTGTTTATTATCATATGGTACTTATTAGATTTGAGAAATAAATTGAAATTGATTAAAAAGTCAAGAATGTTATGTTACATGGAAATTATGGTTTGGCGACTGCTTTTTCAGACTGTCGCGAACACGAACATTGCCTATATTATCACATAAGATTCATCGCAAAAGTAGTGAAGAAATATTAAATTTATAATGGGGTTTCAATAACTTTTTATTGAAGAACTAATTCTTTGAAGCAAGGCAAACATTCCCTTGACAACCAATAATTTTACGCTACCAGCGGCAGTTATTGCCTTTTCCCATCTCTATGGCCAGCAGATTGTCATGGCAAAATTTCATTGTATTGAAAAAAATTGTCATTTTCGTTCATCGCGACTTCCAGATCAGGGGGCGGCAACCTTTTTGCTGCGGTGTGCCAAACCAATCTACCAAAATGATTCAGCGTGACACACAGTAGGACATTTTTGAAACAATTCGATTCCCGTGATAATATATACAGAATTAGAGTTTAGAGGACAATAATTTAGATGTTTACAGTTTCATTGTACATTAATTTTGCTCCATTTAAAGATATTTCTGAACATAAAAGTAAACAGCATAAAATGTAACTATTTTTTCAACAAAAATAAAAGAAATAAAATTACACATATGTTACGTATTCTTAAACATATTTATTAAAATACGAAGTAGACAACGGAAAATATAAGCATTTATTTTCATTACAGTTAAATGAAAAAAGATAAATAAAAATTTTGACGCAAACCTAGTGCTGGCATCGCCCTATATAAATATAACAAAATCAGGAGCCTAATAGGTGACTTTCAATTTCATACGATTCTGAGCATTCAGTGTGTTTAACAATTGTTTTAAGACTCGAAATACATTAGGAAAGACTTTTTACTTAGATATGCAGAACCAAAGCAGAGAGTCCATGCAATTTCCTCTCTTCAAATAATTAAATATCTCCAGTAATGATATTCAATAATTTACAAAATAGCTCTAAATTTATCTTTAGAGCTATCTTTCGGATATTTTCGTAATTCCGAAAATGTCCATAATTCTGTAAATGTTCATCAAATAAGGTTCATTATAAATTTATCAGCTTTCATCCACTCAAAAATTGGTAATTTTATAAAGAAGTGCAGAGTGTCACTGAGAATCATTCCGCTTGCCAGATGTGGTACGTGGCCACGGTGGCCAAGTGGTCTTGGCATCGGATCATGGCTAGCGTGTCATGAGTTCGATCCGCCGTGTAGGGGAGCGATGCACGTTAAATCTGTCAAGAGCTCAAACGTCCTCCCGTTGGTGTGGTGTGGTAGTTAGGAGAGGGGGTGCCAGCTCAGGTGTCATCCGCGTCACTTGACCATGGTTCAAAATTACGCGGGCCGTCGCCAAAAGCCCTCGTGTTGCTAATCAGTGCGACGTTAATATTCACTCACTCACGCCGGATGTGGTACGCATGGCAAAGGTTGCCAAACCCTCTTTAAGATGTTCATCATCGTAGGAAAATGGAAATGAAAGAAAACGGCCCTTTTAAACTTCTATAAACAAATTGACGATATTTAAAAACAGTTTCATCTATTTTAATATTAGAAATTAGTATGAGTCAAAATGTGGCGTATTTTCTACATGTTTGGCTTCAGAAATCCTATTGGATGCAAGAGTTAATAAGAGAGTTGTGCTTAGTCCGGGATAGTTGATAGGCTCTGTCTTCCTTTACGAAATACTCCAGTCATAATTTTGTGAGTATGTTTAAATGATCATTGTATTCCCTTCCCCATGTTCTCAGGAAAGGTTTTACAAAGTGTATTCAATATCCTTTTCCACGTCTTCAGTCTCTAACACCGATAAGTGACAATAAATCTTAATGAGTTTTGTTTTTAATGTGTTTATTCTGGATCATGAAGATTTTTGCTTGTTAATGCAGGTATATTTGTTTACGTGAGCATGACAATTAACTGCTTCGTGCATGTCATCATGTACTTTTACTACGGTCTGGCGGCCTTCGGCAAACGTATGCAGAAGTACTTGTGGTGGAAGAGGTATCTCACCGTCTTGCAGATTGTAAGTATCTTTTTTTTGTTCTAAATATGTTTTAAATATATTTTACATGCCTGTTTTTTAATTTTAATAAATAGTTAGGAACTCAGGATGCTTCTAACTATCCCTTGAATGCGTTTGAAAATGTTTCTTTAAAATACATATTTGACGTGTTTAGGTACACAAGTAATATTGCGTTTTGTATTGTACTGGAGGCGACAATTAAAGAACTGGAATAGTCTTAAAAATTAGCTTTATTGAAAACAATGTACAAATACATTTTTATCCCCTTCCCTATCAATACATTGCTGCATACGAGTTTCCCAATGTTCAAAACAGTGGTGTGGTTCATTTGGAGTCAACATCATCATTTTGCCTTTAATTCTTCTACTGTCTGAAAATGTGTTCCCATCAATGCCTTATTCATTCTAGAAAACTGGTAGAAGTTGTATGGTATGAGATCTGGTGAGTACGGGGATGTGTGAGCACAGTAATGCGTTTGTCCACCGAGAACTGCTTCTCAGAAAGCGCATTGTGCACTGGGGCGTTGCTCGTACCTCAGGTTTTCGGTAACAGTTTTGCGCAAACTTTGGTCATATGCAAATTCTAGGCCAAAATTTATATTGTCTCACTGTCAATGTTTGTAATAACTAGCATCACCCGAACATTAACTAACGTCGATTTTTACGTACGACTTCATTAAATTTTTCCATGTTTTCGTCGGTTCTCAACCACCCGATTTTCCAAAATTCGTTTGTGCTGTTCAAAAATTTGATTATGAAACATTCAATTACATCCTAACACCTCCTTTAACAAATCAGGACAATCGGAGAGTTTTTAAAAAATTTTCACGAAGATTTTCAAATGTATGCGGATTTTTATTTTAAAATTAATCCAGATTGCTGCACCTTGACACAACAACGTTATACTCAAACAAGGATGAAAAACGTGAACTGAACCAGATGGATGGGCAGAATAATGCGCCACCAGCACCATAAGGATGAAGGTCAACTATGTTCCCCATTCCCACTTCTTCACATCAAGCCTAACGGCTAAGGCTTGCACAGTAGGAAAATTTAATTTTCACACCTTGTATTTTAAAAAAATTGATTCTCAATTTTTAAAAAAATCTATTTTACTTGCTACATGTTATGTCGCAGAAGATCCTAAGTCCAGCCTGGGAATAACGTCATGCTCAAAAATCATGTAAGCTTTAAAATAAATTGATTTGTTTTTAGTGAAAATATCAAGAATATTAATTAATATTCGTGGAGCGATTGAACGTTATTGAAAATATAAGTCTTCTTACTACTATTAAAGACTTCTAAAGATTTCTTACTATTGTTCATTTATTCTACTTGATCTAGCCGCAGGCGCATGAGCCCAAGAATCTTCAAAAAATCATATGTAATAAGAGGATTGGAGTATATGAGATGACACACACCACACACCACACACACACACACAACACACACACACACACCACACACACACACACACACACACACACACACACAACACACACACACACACACACACACACACACACACACACCACACACACACACACACACACACACACACACACACACCGAAATTGATCTAATAAATCATTGTACGTACAGAATCAGGGGCACTGTTTTCAAAGTAGTTTCCTTCAGCATTCATACACCTGCATTCAGTGCTGCCATAACTGTTAAGAGCTCTGGAACGAGATTTTTAGAAGGCCTTTCAGGAGATTTTCCGTTTTTGCCTAAACCTCTTCAACTGAGGTAAAATGGGTTCCCTTTAAGCAATATTTACTGCAAGAAATTAAAAAAAATAGTCGCAGGGAGCCAATTAGGTGAATAAGGAGAATGCTCTAACACAGTAATGTATTTGCTGGCCAGAAACTGCTTAACAGATAGTCATGTTAAGGGTGGCATTGTCTTGTCGCGGAAACCATCCATACCCTTCCCCCCCCCCAATTCTGGCCTTTTTTCTAATATTTTCATGAAGTCTTTTTAGTACTTCAATGCAGTAGTGTTGATTAACAGTCTGACCTCTGATGTGAGTGGGAACCCACTCATATCTCAAATTTTGACAATGTTTTGGTCTGTAATCGCTTACCTTGGGCGCCCAGCACGTTCATCCTCTTTACATCTCCCTTTCCCTGAAAACCGCTTATTCCATTCAAACATACGTGCACGGGACAAAGTTTCATCTCCTTAAGCTTCGGTTAATATTTTAAATGTTTTTGGGTCTGATTTCTTTAGTTTCACAATAAACTTGATATTGATTTGACACTTTTCCGGTAGAATGCATTTGCGCATGCTCACTCAATGATGCAGTAGTCCCAACTGGCGGGATCGGTTAAGGCGAAACTGTCCACATGAAAAGAGGAGGTGGGTGGGATGACGTCACCAAAACAGTTACTGCCAACTCCATTCTTTTTTCAAGCCACACATTTAGTTTCGTTTTTTTGTGATACACCTTGTATGTCCTTCTTCCCAAGACCCGCACATATTAATAGATGTCATGGAAATGTTAGCACTGTGGGATTTGCAGTTGGTACACATAAAATAGACCTTTTGTGTCCATCTACAAAGGAGAGACACTTCATGTGTCCACTTGCTAGTCTGGAGGTGGTGGACTGTAGGACTCTATTCACGTTCATGATAAGGGCACTATCTGTGGCCTGCCTATTGCACCAGGAAGAGTCGAAGGAATTTTCCATTGCAGCCGGTTTGAGATTTTTAATTTGGAGGCAGATCTCAGAAAATATCAAGGTACTTGACACTAGAACCATAGGGACACCTTTCTTGTGACCAAAATGTCAGCCATTTCATTACCATAAGCCCCGTTTACTTGGACGAAAATTGCTGACAAAATACCGGCACTGATCGCCTCTGGATCCATTTACACAACGAGCTGGTATTATGAATATCGGTATTATAGCTAACTTTGGAATTAGTGCCGGCGTAGCCATTTTTCTAAAAGGTGTCGTCTTCAGTGCCATCCCATGCATTTGTTATGCTCGGCACTTTTTTTTAAAAGACAGTATTATAGAAGAACGTTAAGGAATTATTAAGGACTGCATCATTTTGCTTGCGACATCGACGTATATTAGTTTCATCCTTGTCAAATTTTCAGTGGTCGCTGCTCTGTTTCCGTTTTCTTTCTTCATATATAATTGCCTCCCTTTTCATACGTGTGTCATAGTAAACTCGTCTTGATGCTGTTACCGACATTTTTGATGTTTAGGTGGTTACAAAAAAGCGTGCACAAAAAAATTTCCAAAATATGAGCAGACAACGATGTTTAGGATAGACTGAATACTGAAGATAAACTGCGGAATGGGATAAGTCATCCATGCAAGTAGCCAAAATGGATGGTTACGTTTTTCCTTATAAAAGGCTTGGAAACTCATTTTTCCCCATTCAACAAATGTTTTTCTTTCGATTCTAAGCCTCACCTGATTTTCAGTAGTAGTAACAATAGAAAAATAGCGCGGCTTAGATTCGAATAAATACAGTAAGACAGACAGAAAAAATATTTTCGATATATCTCAGTTTTTGGAGAAATGTTACTGTTGTGACAAAACTGAGTTCCAGAAAAATATTACTTGGTTATTCGAGCACCCCTTGATTGTGACCGCTACTGTTAGAGCAATAAGATGCGCATTCGTATACATCAGAAATTTCCAAAATTTTGTCTCATAGGCCCCTTACCATGATTTCGAGGTTTTGGGTAGATCTCTGCTTAACTAATATTGAATTTTTGCACATTTACCAACTTAAATGTAATTTTGACTGTGGGTATAGAGTTACTTACTTTAAAAGATTAAAATTTTGAACTGCAGTGAAACATAATGTTTAAAGAAGAAAAGCGTGTTCATTAAATTAAAATTTAATTAATATAAATAACTGATTAACGAACAAATGCTTAAAATGGGAGGGATAAATCTGATGCTACCATAACAATTTTTCAATATTTGACATCAATCTTGTCAGGTGTAACCCTAAATTAAACTTTTTCTTTCTTTTTATTTTGGAGATTTGCAACCCTGCACTGAAACTCTTTCTCACTAGAAAAAACAATAAAAAACTTTCTCACAATATTATATAATTCAGGATAAATAACAGGTATGTTAAGCCAGAAGCCAGCTTTTTAAAGCCAGAATTGCTGACATTCATTTCTAAATTTTGCTTTAAAATCTGTTTTACTGCCTATTCCGATCAGTTCTTCTTGTAATATAACATTTTTTTTCGATGGGACCTTATAAATTCATTACCTACTGAGGTACTTACAATTGTCAAAGCATTCTCAAACCTAGTTTCAAAACCAAAGTAAAGAGCATTTAAATGTGTTGAACGTAGTTTAAAATATCTTTTTCCTGGTGGGTTGTCTGTGGCCAATTGAGAAACTGAGATGTTCAATATTATACTCCCTTAGCTTAATTCTGGAAAGAAACGCTGAAACATGATGGTTCAAACGAGACAAAACAAAAATAAGTTAGCAACAAAATTGTTTTAGCAAAATTTAAGCTGTTACCTTGTAACTGCAAATTATCCTCATTAAATTTAACATTTTTAGTGAATAAATCTGTTAAATAGGTAAAATCCGATTTTCATATGATCAAATTTTCTTTTAAAAATAAAATCAATATCTCGTTTAATGAAAGCCACTATCGTAGACCCCCATTTACACCAAAACTACTTTTTAGCTGGCGTAGAACCCTTGCAGGGGTCGTAATAGACTGCTTGGGGTCGATATAGACCACTTTGGATATCACTAGTATTATATAACTGGATGTGATATCTTCGTTACTTTGTGTTTCACTGACTACTTAACTCTTCTTTCTTGAATATCTGACGATCTTGCTATAGTAGGATAAAATTGCAATTTAGCATAACAAGCAGTGACGGGTTTTTTTGTACTTTGGAATAATCTAAAAACAAATTATAAATGGAAGGAAATAGCATTTTAAATTTATCATTCGAGCATTATTATGAGCAATAAAAGTAAGATATTTACGTGCCACATTTTGTTTCTGTTTCAGTTGCAGTTCGTCATCATACTGAGCTACATGGCCTTTTCCTTCCTGACCGGTTGCGAGAGCTTCGGTAGCATCGAAATCGCCTCTTTCATTTTCGTCTTCGCCCTCCTCGTTCTGTTCGTCAACTTCTACCGGAATTCCTTCAAGAAAAAAGAACGAAAACTCTGAAATAAAAGTCCCTCTCTCAGCTCTTTAATTCATTATTCACTCATCACTTTGCCCGATACATGATATATTTGGACTTTTAATGTAATTTGTTTTTTTTTTAAATTCTCTGTAAGCTGCTAATTAAAGATACAGATTGGCAACTTATAAACCTTAGTTCTAATTTATGTATTTCTATTTCTTATGAAGCCATAAAATCTAGACTAGATCCTACATAATCAAAATGAAAATAAATTATTGCTTTCTAAATTAAAACCACACTTTCTGAAGTATAGGAAAAAAATTCTACGATTTATAGAGGAGAATAAAAAAACGCTTCCCCCTTCCTGTTTTTTATCTGTTTGACAAAATGTGGTTTGTCGTTTCGCTACTTAACCTTTGTTTAAAATGCCAAGGCCCATTACTAATAATTAATGCCCTGCTTTAGAATGCTTAAGTTAAACTACAGCCAATCTGCTAATATACAATGGCGTAACGTACCCCCCAAGATTCTAGGGGACTCAAAGTCTGACTGCTACCAATTACGTACCCATTGTAAAATTCGGCTTGGGGGCCTTAATACTCTCTGATTTGACTTTGCAAAGGGGGGCCCAAATTTCCGTTACGCCACTGCTGATGTAACTGATTTTAACTGGGATACAGCCCATATATATAGATATTCCTGCAACACTATTTGTGTGGAGACCGCTATAGGCTAGTGGTCAAGATCACGGACTCGAAGCTTGCGTATTATGAGTTCGATCCTAGTGCTGTCAAAGACACGCCGTGCAGAGGGGACCATTGCAAGTTATTTATGTCGAGGCTCAAACGTTCTCCCGTTAGGAGAAGTGGTTGCCAACTCAGGTGTCGTCCTCTCACTTGACCGTGGTTCTAGTGAGAGAGCGAGTGAGTGAATTTTAACGTCGCACTGTTCAGCTATACTCGAGGACTTCATTTTGGACCATGATTAAGTGACGAGGATGGCAACCTAGCTGTACTGCCACATCACACCAACTGAAGGACATTTAAATCTCTACGTATTTTATGTGCATCAGCGTGTCTTCAGTGGTACTAGGATCGAACTCCTGACACGCCGGCCACAAGTCCGTGATCTTCAACACTAGGCTATCATGGTTCAAAATTACGAGGACCGTCACCAACAGCCCTCGTGAAGCTTTATAGTGCGATGCAAATAGACCAACACTCACTCCCACTTTATGAGACCGCCGGAGCAGAAGGACAAGATCGTGAGCGTCTCTGAGACCCTCTTTGAAGAAAGATCCACTCCGTAGAGAGGAGATTAACAGGGTGGTTGCATACTAGCTCATGCATCAACCTCTTTGTACAACCGTTGTTCGAAATGAGAAGATTTTGGCAGTGCTAAGAGGGTTGCAAACCATTGCTCCCAATGCGATTGGTCGGTTAATATTTTATTACAGATTAAACATCCTTATATCAGGATGGGGTGGTAAAAAATTTTGCAATGGTTCAACATTGAAACTACAGAGAGCGTTGGACTTTAAAATAGGTATATTGAGTATATGATTTTAGTCAATAGACCTATACACCCAACTCTTACACGGTCTTTTTTTCACGCGATTTTGAAATAACACTTTATAAGAATTTGAAGAAATTTTATGAATACGAATTTTTTGTTTCTAGCATGAATTCCAAAAATATTTGGGAATTCGTGCCCTTTGGATGAGGACGATTTGACCGAATTCGACAATTTATGATAATAAAGTCAATAATGATGAAGTCAAAGGTGTGAAGTTCAGCTATTAAGAGCTGATTTAATTCGCGAGGTTTTAAAATTTGCAACACTATTTTCAGACTCGTAATCCTGACATAGAGCGTGCATTAAAATTTCAACGCGCAATTTTAAATCTTGTGTTGCAGGATATCAAGAATTATATAAGCAACTTGAGAAACAAAACAAAAAAAAAACAGCCACTAAATAACCGACTTCGTAACAATAAAAAACCTCAACTGACATGGAGAGTGAGAAGTCTTGGGGTCAGGGATTTATTTCAAATTTTATAGGATGGCAGATTTAGTTTCCCTGTTGATGAAAATATATGGTTATAGGGGTCACTACTCAATAATTTTTTTTAGATAATTGCAATTGAAGATACCTATGCAACAATACTGCTCTAATTCGATGTGCGAGAAGCCTTTCCAAATTATGTTTCGTTTGTGTTTATGACAATTTCCACCAATGTACGGAGAATGAGGGGTAAGAAGCTAGTCATATTTTTATATTAATTCTGTTTATCTAATAAATGTTTTATTTGTCGTTTCCTTTCACAATTTATTGTTTCCAGGCATGGTTAACTAGCAGTTAAGGGGCTTTTCTCTTGTTGTTAAGAAATGCTTTTATTGCAGTGCTTCTCAAAGTTTCAATATTCGTGACCCAATATTCAATCGCAATTTTCATCGCGCCCCTCTCCCTACAATAACAATATATTGGAATTCAATAATATTGTACTTTTATCTAAAACTGCGATGCGACCTTAACCTCTTAAGTGCTACTGGCGTATATAAACGTCTCGCTTGGCCAAAGCGTTAATTTTCCCGGACGTATATACACGTCTTTCCGAAGTACGATCTTTTCTCTGCACTGCTATCCATAAAATTATTTCGAATGCTTTAGAATGCAATAAAAGGACATTCACAATATGTTTGCGAAGGATTTACTTATTTCAAAGGCTTTGCTTCTTTATTCTTATCCCCCCCCCCAATACATTGCATACGCGCCTACGTAGAAAACTTAGGCATTGGGAAGCAAATCGCGTAACTATTAATTGGCAAAGGGGTTATAATTATAAACCGTACAAATTATAAAGATTAGTGCTAATTTTTGTGTATAATTTTTTACATGACAAGCCCATGGGGGTCACTGGTAATTATTAAACTTGTTCTTAACTTAGTATTGTTAAATCAATCATAAAATACATTGTGCAGCACTGATACGCTTATAAGTGTGGTATATGAGTCTATATAAATGTGTATTTTATTTTTTATTATGTCCGAATGTATTTTGTTTCTTTACTTTCAGTAAATTAATACTTTTTTGCAATAATTTTTTGTTCTTGACTTTTCAATGTGCTCGCTCCCCCCTTGAAGAGTTGTCACGTCCCCCAAGAGGGGCACGCCCCACAGTTTGAAAAACGCTGTTTTATTGTTTTGTAGTAAATATTCTCTGTACTTATATAAGAAGGGTAATGACAAATAAAACTCTTATATGTGGTTTCTAGTCATTAAAGACATTTCATTTCCAATTTATTTAAACTCCATTATGCATCTTTGTACATAAAAAAGAGACATTAAATAAAAAAAAAGTTATTCACCTTCCATGGACTCGATCCCGGCTCCTAATGACGAGGAGCACCGATCCGTTGCTACTACGCTAAACCCACATTACGTGTAATCTTTTGCTACAGAACTGAATTGAATGAGTGAATTGCATCTTCAATTGCAAATGTCTAAAAATTATTGAGTAGGAACTACTATAACCACATATATCTTCATCAACAGGGAAATTAAATCTACCGTCCTACAAAATTTGAACTAAATTCGTGACCCCAAAACCCTACTCTCCTTGTGAGATCATTAATAACGAACGAAATTCTTCATTCGGTTTTGGGGGAAAATATTTAGAGATTTTTTAAAGTTGTAGAACATACCCCCAAATTTGCCATATGCCACATGTATTTTTTTTTTACACGGTTTTATAAGGAATGTACTTGTCTCCGAAAGTCTGCTCACAAGCGATCATTTTTCATATTCATACAAAGATCGCTCATTAAATAAAGTCTTTTTGAATCAATACTATTTTATATTGATTCCTCTGACGTCGCAAATTCAAATACTTACATAAAAAAATACAAATATTTATAACTTGAGAACAACAAGTCTGTGTACACTGGAAAAAAAACTGTGAGTGTGTCGGCTCCGATGCACGCGCGACTGGAGTTTACTCCTTAAGTATGGTTGTCTTTAATTATATAGTAACCACACACACACACAAACAGGGTAAACAAAAGCATCTGATATAATACTGAAACCAGCATGCATTTTCTTTATTCTATTCAGATTTTTCATATTGATTCGGTAAAATAGTAAAAATAATATACCTCAATTATGTTACATAAACATATATTAGTCATAGTGTGTATATGAGTTCATTGTTTAAAAAGTTGATTTGCTTCACTATTAATATCACCGTGAGTATTGATTACATTCTCTCGCCATTATTAATCACTGTGACAAGAGGCTTAGGGTATAACTGAAGTATGATACGTGGACGTCGGTAGATGTTTAATTTACGAATCATGAAAAGATCCCACATCAATGATTGTACCATACCTAGTCGTCCCCATTGCGCTACCAGATACAAAATCGAAATTAAGCTTTAATTTAAAATTTTTTACTAATATTACCGCTACAAATGGGATATTCTAACGGAGTACATTAGTTGTGTTGTTTAAATAAAGTTTATTTTTGATAATCATGCTTCGTTACTTTGCTATTCAACGTCCAATGCAGTATTAAATGCATACCGCCAAATTTGGTGATTTTCAGTTGTTATAGCCAATCTCTTTGCCAAAAGAGCAAAGACATGAAGTGTTACTTGGCTCGAAAACTGGTTTTCGACGCCAATTACGCTAAAACGCTAGTAAACGCATCTTGAGAGTTTTTTTTAAAGTTTTAATTTTTTTTCTGAGGGCTTTTAGTTTTTAAAATATACATTTCAAATTTCCCACATAGATAACAAAAAACGAAAATTTTTAAACAAAAAATGTAAGAAAAAAATTGCATACATATGACTTTTTGTAAAAAGTGTATTAGACGAAAAACTCTTTGAAAATCCATAACTTTCAGGCAATTTTTTCAATCTTTAAGCAAAACACAGATAACAACATTTGACGCTTAGAAAAAGGTTCCGTGTGATTATTTTTATAAATAAGAAAGTTATTAAACGTTTAGTTAAAACTTTGAGTATTTTTTGAGATATGGGGGAAAAAGTTTTTGGTATTTTATAAATTACTGATTCTAAAAGAACAAAATATAAACTTTTTTAGTTCAGAATTTCGATACATTACATAGGTAACGAATCCATACAGAACGATGGAAAAACTCTCTTTTTATAAAAAAACTATCAATATTGACTAATTTTAGAAAAAAAATCGTAAAAAAAGCAAAATTGCGTTATTATGTAAGAAAATTTATACCATATCGTGGCGAAATAAGTGTGATCTTTCCGATTCTGTAATTATTTTCTGTCTGATTTCGGTAAGAAAGAATTATCATTAATTTAAAGAAAACGAAAAAGTAGTTCTTTTTTGCTGTAGCAACTTGGCACATGCGCAGAACACAGCATAACGCTTTTTTGTTATCACTTGTACAAATTTCACTCTTCATATAATACACTGCTGTTTGTAAAAAATGCAACACCACGAAGGAATCATCAGAATTAAATGAACTTTGCAGCAAATATCAATTATAGGATGTTTCGAAAAATAGTAAAGTTTCAGAGCCACCGCGCATGCGTGGCGTGTGCAGCTCCCTTTAAACTGATGCTGAAAGCGTAAAAATAGAGGGCAGTACCGGGACGGTGAAAATAGTTAAGGATTATTTGTTAGTGGTGAACGTTTAGGGAGACCTAAGTATGCCTCCACGACGGAATAAGGAGAAATTCTAACAACTTCCGAAGTTTGAACGGGAGAGGATTATTGGCCTTCGCGAAAAGGAGGACTTTCTTATCGCGCAATAGGAGCTTGTGCGCTGTAGAACAGTTCCACAGTGATACGGGTTTGGAAGCAGTGTACCGAAGCGCACCGAACAACTCGAGAAACTGTCAGTGATGGAAGGTGACGTCAGCGCGTGACGATCGGCACCTGCTCCCCCTCACGGCAAACCATTGATGGCTGCGTCTTCAATAGGCTTATGAGCACAGATCCCGGCAAGCTGATTGGCACCAAGTTGTCCTTTCGGATGAATCCCGCTTCAATTCATGGGACCATTATGGCCACATTCGTGATGCTGGCGGACGCTGCCTTCCATAGGTCGTTATCGAACGACATTGTGGCTTAACACCCGGAGTTAAGTTTTGGGGTGCGATTTCGTATCATGGACGATTCAATTTGCTACGAATTGAGGGTAATCTCAATAGCAACAGGTACGTCCGGGAAATGCTACAGCCCGAAGTCATTGTTTTTCTGCAAGATATCCTGGAGCTATCTTTCAGTAGAAACCCACATGTTGCAAAGACTGTTCGAGACTTCTGTTCCACGCAACACATGTAACTTCTTCCTTGGCCTGTTTATTCACCGGATATGTCGCCTATTTAGGATGTGTGGGATTTGGTTGGTCGGCATCTCGCTCGTGATCCACGTCTTGTAACATCAAAAGACGAACTTTTGCTGCGCATAGAAGCAATATAGAATTTTCATGTTTGATAGGCGAAAAAAGATTCTGTTTGTTAAGATCTGTGCAGGAAATTTTGAAAGTATATTTTCGTTCTTTTTGATGTGCCAAAAATACAAAAGTTGCTTTCAATTACTTTTTTCCAATAATTATGCGTCCTATTTAAGTGTTTTTTTTTAACAAAGGTAGTATTGTTCTCTTAGCTTCTCTTAGTTTTGTTCACTCGAGAGCTGAAAGGCTTCTTCAGTGCAACTTGGCCGTTTTCAGTTCTCTTCGAATTTTAATTAAAGTCACAATTTTTTGGCAATTTCTCATCAACACTTTTAGCTATTTATGAAGCTTATATTCTTGGACTTTTTTCATAGAGCGTATTTCAAAGCAAGATTCTCGAGGTGACACTGCAGACGGGCGGCCGGATCTTGGCCTGGACGTTAAAATTTTAGTTGATTTGTAGTTTATGAACACTTTTTCAATCAATGAATATCCCCCAATATCAATTTCAGCGTTTAAAAATTTCCCCCTTTCTGAAGATTAATGATGATTTTTCTTTCAATAATATATCTATCTCATTTCTATTATATGCAATGGAATCAAACAAGCGTTCAAATCTCAAATCCTAATTAAATCGCAAAAAAAAGTTTATAATTACTTGAAAACACGATTTAGTGCGATGATTTTACAATAAAAGGTCTTTAAAAGCTCGATTTTGAAAGTGTGCGCAGACTTTTGGCGCGGATGGTTGGTGATTATGTGGTGGCCTCATTTGTGTTTTTTCATGCGAAGTGTTCATGTTTGTTGCTGTTGTTTGAATAAGAAAATTTTGAAGAATCCCTGACAGGGGGGTATGTGGATTTTCTGAAACGAGATTTTAATAGTAATTATAGCATAAATACGTAAGATGATTGCCTATACGCAGACTTTCGGTGGCAAGGGTTATCTACCGTGTAAAAAAAAAAAAAAGAGTTGGATGTATTAAAATAAGATTGGCTTCGTGATGACTTTCAAAGAGTTGATCGCGCTTGCTGAATGTTAATGGATTAACAAATTAACATATTTAAATAACTTATAAAACAAAAATTTAACATTGCATATTTTTCTTCCATGATTAGTTAAAGAAAATTTCCAAAAGAACTCATATATTTCAAATTATAATCGAGAGGAAAGTTCAAAGATTATTAAAACGTAATTCATTATACAATTTTTTTTAAAAAAATAGTTAATCTACAAAAGAATTAATTGTCAGTGATTTTCCAAAATTTTTTTAAAAAAAGGTTATTTAATAATTTAACTTAAATTATAATTATGAGGTCATGTTGAATGAGGTCATTTTTCATGTTGAAATCCAGGTGCCACTCAAAACTCAATTTGCCAAGGTGCTGATGTGCATTAAATATGTGCTGAGGCTGAAAGTCCTCACATTAGTGTGTTATGGAAGTTTGGAGAACGGGTGTCCTATCTTAGGTGTCATCCGCATCATTTAACTGTGATTTAAAAATACGAGGTCCATCGCCGTCCTTTTTATTATTAAAAGTTTTTATTTAACTTACAATGTATGTATGTATGCATGCATGTATGTATGTATGTAATTTGTTCGGGTGGAATCTTGCAACTCAAATTTTGAAGCTGATATCTTCCTCCCATTGCGCTGAAATTTTGTATACACGTTTAGTTTGGATGACAATGCATGTTTTGACCATTTATATTCCGATATTGCAATTAATTAAAAATATATTAATTAAAAACGTTAAACTAGTTTTTGGCGCCAACTTGGATATATCTGCATTGTTGTAATAATTTTATTGTTACAACAATGACAAAAGTTGGCGTCGAAAATCGGTTTTCAGCCAAACTGGAATTTCATAACGTTGCGCTATTGACAGTATTAATGAACTTTGTCTAAAAAATAATTACATTTCTACAACGTAAAAATAATCTAATTTCTACAACAATGCAATATTTTTTACAAATTTCTATCTATTTTCTTGGATTTAAATTCAGAACAAAAAAAGTAGAGCTATTTTTCAAGTAGATTGGTACATTGTATACCTTTTTAAATGCTGCCAAGTTAAACTGAGATGGAGTATTGTAGAAATTCTAACTTTAACCCCTTAACTGGTTTGCCCGTACACCTTACGGGCTATTGAAAGTTAGCCACAACCGGTTTGCCCGTGCGCTGTACAGGCACCGAAATTTTTTCTTTCTATATTTTATTTGCACAGACATTTTTATTCCTATAATAAGGTTATTAGTATAGTGTGTCTTTAGGAGATGCAGAGAGAGAGTTTGTCCATGGTACTGAACTACTCTTCATTCAGAATTTTGGTAGTGGTGAAGGTGAGAATTTTTCACTGAAGGCAAGAATATATATTCTTGAAAATATTGGATAAAGAACAGGGATTCACAAGGCAATGTACAATGTGTTGCCTAAGAAAAAGGAAAATGGATAGATAATCCAAAGAAGTCGATATTATCTCTATCCCCATTGGAATATATATAAGACTTAGTGTTACACAATTCTTCATATTGTGTGTGCATATAAATATGCACACACACACATGACATCCTATCAATCGTATGAAAAAGAGGTATGAACATGAAATTTTTTGGTAAGTGGAAGAAAATATATTTTAAGATATATGTGAAATATTCTTCATAGTACGCAGAATGTACTTATTAAAAGCAAACATTTAAGGGTTTTTGTGTTCAAAAATTATGAAATAAAAAAAGGTGAGTAAAATTTTAAACCGGATATTAAAATAAAAATCTTCCATTTTCGCGCTTTCTGTTAATTATTATGCTTAGTTACATGCAGTTAAAAAATGGGCTTTTTTGGGGGAAATTTTGGTCAAAAAATTGACCGCTTAAGAGGTTAATCTATGAAGCTCAGACAAAAAATAATTATAGAATCGGAAATATCATTTATTTCGTTCCGATACGGAATAATGTTTTTTACAAAATAAAATATTTGTATTTCTTACGATTTTTTTTAAATAAGTCAAAATCGATGCGTTTTTATAAAAATAATGTCTAAATTGACGCGCATGAATTTTTTTTGTTTAAATGAATCGACATTCCGTACTAAAACAGCTCATGATTTGCTCTTTTAGAATCAATCATTTAAAAAATGAAATGTCGAAAATTTTTTTCTACGATTTTTCAAAAAATACTCAACATTTTAATATTTAATGACTTTGTCATTTATGAAGAAAATCTCATAAAACTTTTTTTCGTGTGTAGGATAATATTACCCAAGATCTGTACGAAGATTGAAAGAATTGCTTAAAATTTACGGATTTAAGAAAAAATTGTGTTTTTCGTCTAATGCCCTTTTTGCGAGAATTCATTTAGCTCGACTGTTCGAAAATAACCGGCTAACACCTAGCAACAATGATGCGTTGAATGAGATGAACAGACTAAGAAACCTGTCCAGTGATAACTAAAAAGTAAAAAATAAATTAAAAGTAAAAAAAACTTTTTAAAAACAAGCTTTTATTTAAACGCGCTAAAAAGAATAAAATAAATTTTTCTTTAACATTTTTTTACTATCAACTTATAACGTCATTACACAATTTATATGATATAAAAGCTTGTCGCGAAATTTACCTCTGCAGATAAACAAGTAAATTAAATAACTTGATCTGATTGATTTCAATTTCTTAAAATTTTCAAACTAAGTAAATAAGAGTTCTTTAATCTTGCGACAAGCTTTTATATCATATAAATTGTGTAATGACGTTATAAGTTAATAGTAAAAAATTTTAAAGACAAATTTATTTTATTCTTTTTAGCGCGTTTAAATAAAAGCTTGTTTTTAAAAAGTTTTTTTACTTTTAATTTATATTGAACTATTTTTTTCACTTTTTAACAGTACACAAAGGAAAATTCACATAAGTTACAGGCTTTTCAATCAAGTTTGTTAGGTACAAAGTTTCAAAAAAGGCCGAATGCTGATGTTTTCCTGGGACCGCTTCCTGATTCCTTCGGATGAGCTTGGTCTCCTTGCGCATTAGCCTGGCATAGTTGCAAAATGCAAGGTTAATAAACTAATCTTTCCTACTTACAATTCATTTCTAACTACATTCTAACAGAAGAAATTTGTTTAAAAGGGTGCCGTTAGTTTCATTAGAAATGAAATAGTTCTAGCCAATCAGGCGTAAGGCAGTTATTTATGTTAGATGGGTTCAGTTTACGACAGATGTAGCGAAGTAATTTTGCTAAATACAAAGCTAACCTCAATATTATGCATTCAAACTTACATTTAT
The DNA here is from genome assembly GCA_019973975.1 of Trichonephila clavata. Classification (NCBI taxonomy): domain Eukaryota; kingdom Metazoa; phylum Arthropoda; class Arachnida; order Araneae; family Nephilidae; genus Trichonephila; species Trichonephila clavata. Next base: position 114,348 of record BMAO01013456.1, read on the forward strand.
TTGGCTGCGGCAGGCTAGTGGTCAAAGTCATGGACTCGTGGTCAGCCTCGTTCCACTGAAGACTGTTGTAGAGGAGGTTATTGCGCGTTAAATCTGTCGAGGCTCACACGTCTTCCCGTTGGAGTGGTGTAGAAGTTAGGAAAGAAGATTGCCGGCTCAAATATCATCTTCATCACATGGCCATGGCTGAAAATTACGAGGTTCGTCACTAATAGCCCTCGTGCAACGTTAATATACATTCAGTCACTCCGTACTTTATGATTTCAATGCATGATTTGAAATTTATTAATTAGATCAAGATGTGCTAACATAATTCGTTGCTTTCGTAGACAAATGATCATGGTAGTCGATACCTGCATTATTTCTGTCAATATATGGGTTCGAGTCCTGGGGCCACTAAAGACTCATCACATTTATGGGCTAATGCACGGTAAATCTGTCGAGGTTAAAAATCACCACGCTGTTGTGGTGTGGAGCGAGTGAGTGAATATTGACGTCGCACTATTCAGCTATTCGAAGGCTTTTGACAATGGACTTCGTATTTTTGATCCATGGTTGAGTGACGAGGACGAAACCTCTCTCTTAACTTCTACACCACACCAATGGGCGAATGCCCCTACATATCATCAACCCCCTTTGCACGACGGATCTTTAGCGGTTTTAGGCTCGTTGGGGGTGTGGAAGCTTCGCCCCTTGATCAAGGCTCGATATTACGTCGTCAGTAGCTCTACAGATATTAATAAACAATCGATTAATTTAGACGAGTGAAAAATGTCGTGAGAACCTTGATAGTATAAAACTCGGATTTCATGGTATTTTCCGCTACATATGGATAACATTTCTTTAATATTTTCTAATAAAACATAATACTTTCATACATATATAACTTTAAATATCACAACACAAAACTATGATAAAGTCAAACTAATTAATGTAATACAAATTTAGTCCACCTTACTATAAGAAATTGAAATGGATCCTTGTATACACTCATGGACAAAAAAATTAACGCACCAGGAAGGAGTCGTCAAAATGAAACGAAATTCGATATAAGTAAATTATTAGAAAATCAAAGAAAAAGTATCATTTATTTCAGAGAAAAAGGCAAAAGAACGGAGGATTTAATACCCTGAAACCCCTCTAGCGCAAATGAACGATGCGATACGATCGAGCATTGAGGCATACAAGTTCTACAAGGGGTGATCAAATGAAAAGGTACGAAACGACATAAAAATGAAACAGTTAAATATTTGCATATTCCGCCAAGGGAGAATGTAGCGAGACATCTCGGGATGCCATTGGAGACTCTGACTGGGATCGGATCATGCGCGGGTGCCCGCATGCGCAGGAGAGAGCAAAGGCTGTTATAAAAAGCGGCGTCCAAATGATGCGAGCACAGAATTACTCGAGCACAGAAAAAGCATTAACTCCGATGTGTACTGTGAGACACTCCGACGCCTACGCAGGTCCATCAAGAACAAAAGACCGGGGCTGCTCACGGAGGGTGTGGTTCTGCTCCATGATAACGCGCGTCCACACGTCTCCAGAGTCAAACAAATGGAACTGGACAAGTTCCAATGGTAGACGTTGGACCATCCGTCCTACAGTCCGGACATGTCACTCTGCGATTTCCATGTGTTTGGTCCACTGAAGAAACACCTGAAAGGAAAGCGCTTCAACTCGGACGACGTACTCAAGGACACTGTGAAGGACTGGGTCTCGTCACAGCCACAGGAATTCTGGGAACAAGGAATCCTGCGGCTTGTTCATCAGTGGGATCGTTGTGCTCAGGCCTATGGTGTATATTTTGAATAAAGTCTATATTTGTACCCACCGTGTCGTTTCGTACCTTTTCATTTGATCACCCCTTGTATATGATGTCTTGATACATTTCGTTCCATATTTGCGGAAAACCTTGCCTCTAGTTCGTTCAAACTCGTGGGATGCCCAACTCGTCGTCCCAAATGATCCCAGATATGTTTGATTGGAGACAAATCAGGGGATCGGCAGGTCAAGGAAGTTTAGTAACAGTGCGGAGACAGTTTTGTGACACCCTTTCCGTGTGAGGCCGAGCATTGTCTTGTTAAAAAATGACTCCTGGGTGCCGTTGCATGAGTGGCAATACATGTGGTTGCAGAATGTCATGGACATGCCGCTGGGCTGTCATGGTGCCACGGATCCATACTAGGGGTGATCGCGTATTGTAGGCAATGACACCCCATACCATCACACCAGCTGTGGGGGTGGTGTGTAGCTGTAAAGCAAAGGCAGGATTGAGGCGTTCACCACGGGTTCTCCACACACGAACACGATTGTCATCACTGCTGAGATTAAATCTGGATTCGTCGCTACCTGGTTCCATTCCATTGCAGTCCAGTTTCTTCGTACGCGGCACCACTCCAAACGGAAGCGTCGACGGGTGGGCATCAAGGGCAGCACACGTCATGGGTGCCGCGATTCCAAATGTCCTTCAGCCAGACGCCTTCGTATGTTTCGAGAAAACACAGGAGCCCCTAGTAGTGAAGGTACTACATGTGCCTTGATGGTGACCGATGAAGCAGTTGGATGTACACGTGCATTTCTTACGATATGGCGGTCTTCTCGACGACTGGTCTGTCGAGGGCGTCCTGAGCCTGGTCTTCCAGTAAATGACATCTCTTGGATCCAATGGTCTCAACACCTCTTCACAACACAATCAGAGCGGCCTAATTGACGAACTACTCGGCTAGCTGACCGCCCAGCTTCCATGATGCCAATGATTCTCCCCCTCTCAAACTGCGACAGCTGCTTATATTGTGTTCGAAAACGGCGTAATATCATGTCTACCTCAGCCCTTCTTTTGTAAACGTTCAGCACTCTCAAACAATTTTTGGTTACCTGTTTTATACTTCACGGAGAACGACGTTAAACTCCCTCTACCGGCTGTACGTAATGCGCAAACAGGCTGCATTTCTAATCATTTACATATCTCCCCGAAATGTACCTTCATGCTAAGTTTCATTACGATCCTGCAATTATTTCTTGGTGCGCTAATTTTTTTGTCCATGAGTGTATATTTCTTGCTACAGTAGATTCCCGAAAACTAGTCCAAATGTGGACCAAAAGGTGGCTGAGTCTGTGAAAATGCCGGAATATAGAGAATTTGTTAAAAAATAATAAATGCGACAGCTTCCTAAGAAAATATTATACGGAACTTTTATGTATTGTTTGACTGAGAACAGACCGATAATATGCCCCAAATACCCTTCAACAAATTAAAGAAGCATACTTCATGAAGGCATAGATCATATTTAGTACATGAAAATAAAAATTAATGATTGCATGGTTTACAGTTAATTTATACCTCAGAAAAATACTTAAATATATAAAGCTGTCTATAATAAAAGTTAAGAAGCCGACTTCTTTGCTTTAAAAAAAAAAAAAAACCCGGAAATGAAAAGGATTTATAAAGAAATGGGTTTTTTACCATGTTTTTTTTTTATTAACATGTTTTGTCTGTCCGGGTAGAATGTTTGATTGATTTTAAACTAACTTTCCGATGAGCTAGAAACTTGAAATTTGGACCAAAGCTCAGAAGTGGATGGCAATGAATGAAAACGTGAAAAAAGTTCTAGTCTAGAACCCGGGCCCCAAAGGAGGTGGGCCCCGATTTCGACAAAGGGCCCGGTAACTCTGGAACTTATACCAACAAAGACCACCTGTCTATACCATGGGTAGAGTTAACATTTCGTGGCTCTGGGGTTAAGGAGGGTCCCCCAGGTTACCATGTCTTTTTATTAACTCACTTTCTTGTATGTCTATCCGGATGGAATTTGTAATTGATTTTAAACTAACTTCCCGATGAGCAAGAGACTTGAAATTTAGACCATAACTCAGAAGTGTATGACAATGAATAAAAATGTTAAAAAAGAAGTTTTAGTCTCGAACCCGGGCCCCCAAAGAGGCTTGTATGTCTGTCCAGGTGGAATTCTGTAATTGATTTTAAACTAACTTCCCGATGAGCTAGAGACTTGAAATTTTGACTATAGCTCAGAAGTGGTAACAATGCCTGAAAATTGTAATAAAATTATGGTACATAAAAATTTTTTTTATTAAGAAAATTATTCAACCTAGAAGGATGTGAATAAGTTATCTGGAATGCCGGTCTATCTAGTGCCAAATATTAAAGACTCTACTGAAAAACCAATTCCTTTTTTTCACATTTTAATGTTAACATTAAGCTTAATATTCCGATATTTTTATAGATCGAACGATTTTGTTCGAGGCAAAGAACACTGCTGCCATCTAGGCAAAATCACGAACTCGTGATTGGTGTTGATAGAGTTGTGGGTTTGAATCTTAGTGCACTTCAGAGCACATGGTGTAGAGGGACTGATACACGATAAACCTGTGAAAGATCAAAGTCTTCACGTTGGCGTGGAGTGAAAGTTTGGAGGAAGGAGTGCCATTTCAGATGTTGCAACTTGGCAGAGGTTCAAAGTAACGAGATCCGTCACCAATACCTCTCATGTTGATTTCTAGCATGACATCAATCACAAAATCAATCATAAGGGTCTGTTAAATAAAAAGCCGAGGTAGCCAGAAAGATCAAAAGTAAACGTAGATCTATCGATATTTGTATGAATTGATCCACATTAGTGAAATAAGTCTTCAGAAGCTCTAGTCAGGGTGTGGAAGTTAAAAAGGATGTATAGACTGAAATGTAGATTCAATCCTCTGATAAAGGTGTAGGCCGCGGTGGCCGAGTGGTCTAGGCATCGGATCATGGCTAGCGTGTCGTGAGTTCAATCCTAGTACCACTAAAGACCCGCCGTGTAGGGGTGGGATGCACGTTAAATATTTCGAGAGCTCAAACGTCCTCCCGTTGGTGTGGTGTGGTAGTTAGGAGAGGGGTGCCAGCTCAGGTGTCGTCCGCGTCACTTGACCATGGTTCAAAATTACGCGGACCGTCGCCAAAAGCCCTCGTGTTGCTAATCATTGCGACGTTAATATTCTCTCACTCACTGATAAAGGTGTAAGGTTTAACGTTTAAATCCCTTAATTAGATCTAAACCCATAGAATTTCAAACTAATTAATTCCTTATTAAACTTCAGGTTATACTAAGTGAAGATTTAAAGGGGCTCTTTTTTAATAGATTTCCTACTATGACTGATGTAGCTGAGTTGTCCACTAAACTAATATATCAAATGCGTTATATACGGACATACATGAACTAATATATCAAATGTCTTTGGTTAATATTCTCACACTGGAATTGAAGAGAGAGGGGTGCCTATCTAGGTGGTCGACTTCGTCCTCTATGCGAAATTCAAAATGATGAGATTCATTGGTTCTGGTTAGCGGCCTTTGGATCTGAGGCAGAAATAGATAAATGGAAATTTTTCAATAAACAAATAAAAACAACCAGTATTCTTGACGATGTATATTCATTTTAGGCAAAAAGAAAAAAAAACAAGTTGAGATTTGAATTTTCAGTTCGATATAAACATTTAATTGAGAATTTCAACTAACGGATTACCATGGTCTTTAAAAGCAGATTAGTTATTAACTGTAACTTCTATTGCGTCACTTCCTCTTTGGACCGTGATAGCACAATGCTACCTCCTACTAAGAGTATTTTACATTAAATGTCCCTGCATACCGGATGCGAAAACACTTTTAGCAAAGAGTTCGGAACAAGAAAAAGAAATTACTCCCGGAACAAAATTCCGATCATCCCTCCCGGGAGCGTTCTGATCCGGGACGTCCCGCTACAGGTGCCTCTTCGAGTCCGCCAGGCGTCGCAGGAATCGCTCTCCATCCTCCGCGAAGAGACGCGATAGAGAAAAGAGAAAACGGTCGCTTCTCGTGAGCGCGAACACACGCCTATCTGTTGCGCCCCATGCTGAGCGGGGAGTGAGCAGCCCCAGCCAGCCTCGATGAGGCCTCGTTGCGCCCCAGGTAAGCTCCCTCTTTGCTCTGTCTCCCATCTGTTTGGCAAATCGAAGCCAAGGTGCCTTCCAGACTACCAGGAACCGATTCGAAATTCTTGACATACCTTTTAGTTCAGAATGGAATATTAGGGAATGTGCTGCTTGGTGAGAAAACGAAAGGACTTTTTAAACACTCCCACAAAGTTTTTGGAATTGAAGTTTCATAATGTATTTCTACAAATCACTTGTTATATTATTTTCAGCGAATTGTTTTCCAGCTTATGGTTCATTTGTGATTATGTTTTGTATTAGTACTTTGTTTTAGCGTGGATTTATACCATTCAAGAAATCTTTACCATATTTTTGGCGATTTTGTCTTTAAAAAATCATCCAGTATCATTATAATAACTGCGTGATTCTTGAAAGTTCGATGGGATGCAATATTGCACTCTTGTTTTTAAAAAAAATTTTGATTTATAACTCCTTTTTCATTACTTATTTTCCAAGATTTCAGTCTAAGTGATTGTATTTGAATTACGGATAGTACGATTTAAAATAAATTATGCAAATTGTTTATTTTCATTCTTACTGATATGCCAATGAAACAGTTTAATGTACTAACACGAAGTGTTTTTTGTTATGTAATTTGGGTTTTTTTTGTTATGTAATTTGGCCGGAGATTTGCTTTGTAAGTTTTATTGTAGTTTTCTGAAAAGGAATGTAAGAAAATGGGAGCGGATAGTTTGGAAAACTATATTTTATTAATGTTGATTGAAACTTTTAGTTCTTTTATCATAATTGTTATTAACATTAGATATTACGGGGCGCATTTTGTTGTCTTTGGATTTTTCAGAATGAAGATTTATGACTTAGATCACAAAAAAGTAACAAAGTCTTGTTCTACAAATTATTTCTTTTCAAGATTTACTTTATTTTTAACATAAAGTGTTGGAATTTTGAAAAATTATGCATAATTTCTTTAATCAGGGATTAGTTTAGTATATGATTGTGGGGGATATGTCTTTCTCACATTTTGTTAGAATGTATGTTTTTTGTATTTTGTTAGAATGAAAAAAAAAGAAAATTCATAGCGTCTTTGTTTAAACTGAAGAAAAATACTGTAGACAGTACAAAATAATCTATAAAAATTAATCATTAATTTTTTAAACAAATTACAAAAGAGTCCTGTTGTATTTTTGCCTTGCACAAATAGCTATCAAATTTTGTAGGTATACTGATCGTTCTTGAATGTTTCTACATAAATAACTTGCCTTGTTTTTTGAAATTTGCAATTGTACATTTTCAATTTACAAGTATAGATTCTGAAAACTTAACTTTATTGGCTTTGAGATTGAAAATGTTTTGCACGTGTTTGATTTTAAAAAGCAACGTTTACAAAGAATGGTACTAAACTGTATGGATTTAAAATCTATTAATCGATCATTTCAATACAAATAAATCATTCTAGTGAATAAAAAGATTTTTGATTCTAAAGCGGTATTTTTTTTTATCTATCGGTAAGTTTGCTTTATGTGCGAAAATTTTGGTTATTGAAATGTAAAAGAAACCCAACACTTTCAGGCATGATATTTTTCTTCAACATGCCAAGAAATGTTTCAAAGCTGATGCGGAAAAATTTCCCTTTTATTTTAAAAAAATCGAAGCAATTTAATCTGATTTTAAGCCATTTCTTCGATTTTTGTTTATACGTAAAGGATAATATAATCTCCATAGGTAAGGGGGAAGGGGGGGGGTTAAATTTTAGGGAAGCTTTCTCATCTCTCTTTTTTTACCATCTCCCCCCCCCCCATTTCCATTTTATTTCCATCTCTTTAAAGCTTTTAAGGACAATTTTACTTTAAAAATTATCTATACAAGGATTGTTTTTGCATTAAAATCCTTATTTAGTGGAACCGAAAGTTTTGATATAAATGAAAATATGACAATCACACATTCGCAAAAAGAGAATTTCTAAAAAGTTTCCAACTTTCCTTTTTTCGTAAACATTTAAGTAATTTTCTTTTTCTTGTATTTAAAATCGAAGGGAAATGCTTATATACTATGACTGTAGAATGAATTCTTAATTCAAAAACTGATATCTTTCTGCTTAAATCTAGATCGGCTTTTAAAATTAACTATTTTTAGCGCGTATTTCACGTAGTGGAACAAAAGCGCTATTAGGACGCAAATTTCGTCTTCGTTTCATATTTTGTCGTACCTTTTTCTCAGCCAATAAGCAACCCATTGACCTCGGGTTTTCGGCATTTGGTCGCATTTGTGCCCTAGATGAGCCGAATCATATTAAAATTTTCCCATAGTTTTCCCGAATTTTCCTACAAATTTTCCTGGACAGCTCAATAGTAGTACATTTAGAGTGGTACAGTACTACTTTCTGTTAGTAAAAAGTTCATTAGTTGCATTATTGTAAAATTCAACATGTGAAAAACGCGCTAAAATTACTTGGCCATGCCAGTGATTGATATCTTGTTTTTATCTTTATAAAAAGGCACATTTGAAAAAACTGCTCTCTTAACAGACTTCCCGTCTAATACTCCATTAAAATTTGTGTGCGGAAGTGACTAAAAATAGAATACATGACTAGTGTTTTGTGGTTTTGTGAGTAAAATAATTAAGGAAATGAGTCTGCGTGTGTAGAGAAATGTTACAATATATACTGTGGAGATGGACTATCGTGTTACTGTACAAAGCCAACATAAACTTTAAGAAACTTTGCTTTAAATTCAAAACATTTCGGGGAGAAATACTTAAAAATGTTCGTACATTAAACGAAGTCTTATCATGGCGTTTGTATTCAAAAATAAAAATAATTCTAGAACTAGATATATTTAACAAATTTCTATTGAAATGGACATATTTAATCTTTCTTTAGGATAAATGAAGTTAGTGTAATGATTTTGTAGATACATTTATAAATTTTTGAAGGTGTATTTGTGTTTAATAATAAAAAAATACCTTTTTAAAAGAATTTATTTAAATAAAATAAACAACTTACGTTAATAAAAATGGAAATGTTTATTCTAAGAAACTGTATTATGCAGTGTTGCAATTTACGACACTAGAAATAGTTAATTGTATGTATTTATATAAATTTGAAAAGAGGGATTTGTTCTCTGTAATATATATTTATGTAGACATTTTTCTGTTATTTGAATGTTAAATAGTAATAAATTAAAAGTATCTTATTCCGAATAAGAGTATAATTTCCCCCTTTTTTTTAAACGGGGGTGGTGGTGGTGGTAGAAGAGTGGCTTGGTTTTATTTTTAATGTTGTCTCTTGTTTTAGTATTGTTATAGCTTCATATATATCCATATATTAAAATTTAATTTTACGATTAGAATGATTTTTTGTGAGGAAAAATTATGATATTTTTAGACAATTAATATATAAAAGATATATATATATATAGCTTAAAATGTTAGTTGTCTTTGTTACATATTTTTAAAAATATGTATGGCCAAAAATTTTTAAACTCTTTGCCTTGTGTGTTTAGTTTTATAGTTTTGCTACTTCACTTAAACATTAAACTTCTTTATTTAAAAAATAAATAAACTGGATGCGTTATCGATGAAAAGAGCTATTTTTTTAGTTCGTTTTAATTGAATTTGTGGGTTGGGTATTTGCTATATTAAAAAGCCAAATATTTAGTTTGAAAATAAACAAAACATGTTCTGATTTCAATTAGTTGGCGTAGGTATCAACGTTATCAGACTATGAAAGAATGAATCTGAGAAAATTTCACCAGCATGTCATAAAAAAAGACAATTCATATGATTTTGTGAATTTGAGAACTATGCCGCTTAAAACTTTTCGTCGGGTAATGCTTAGATAAATAAACACAGAATTTCGAAAACGAATATACATTTTAATTGTTTTCTTAAACAAGTGCTGTTAATGAAAAGTATCAAATAAGTTTTGAACCAAAAAAGTTATTGCTTTTCTGAAAATGATTATGGTGTGGCGAAACTTAAAGAACCGAATTTTTCTCGTAGCCATCAAATCTTTTCTCCTTAATACTTTTCGATTAGGATATTAAACAGATAATTCGATTATGATAGTGCCATTTGAAGTACATAGTATGAGAATGAATACTTTTTCTCGACTCGGATAATCAGCTCCGAGTTTCGAAGCTTCTCGTGGAGTCGGTGATTTTTGCAGTCTCTTCCATCTCGCTATCTGCGGGCGGAATCGCTTCCATTCCTCCCTCCTCTCGCGCGTTTTTAGACTCCTCATTTGCGAGCTTTCTAATCTTAGAACCGACCCGCTTTCCAGAAAAGAACACTCCATCACAATAAAGGTCCTCGCGAAGAATTATACTCGAGCAAAAAAGAAAAAAAAAGATCAGGAAAAAGGAAAGAAATTATCTTTCCAAGGATCACATCTGATTTCTTTTTTAACCCCCCCCCCCCCCGTCTAAAGAATGTCTTTTCGTTGCTATTATTTTGCTGTATAATTTAGTTTTAATTGAACCAAGGAATATTTATTTCGAATCCCGGAAGAAATGATGATTATATCTTTTTATTTATTTGCTCAGGAGAATCGAGCTCAGCCAAAGGGTTTAGTTGACTATATGTTGGAGCTTGTGCCCTCTTTCATCCATGACTTTTACTCACTTCTTAAAAAATGTTTCTGAATATAACACCATGTATATAGATCAACGCGGTGGTATTCTACGCTTGAAAAATCAAACTTGTGGATTAAAAGTTTTTTTTAAAAAAAAGGATTTTTTGCTTTTTATATAAATTTAAAATTCAGTTAAATAATTTGCTATCAACCGAGGTTCACGAAAATTTTTCTCTTTCCTGTGCGATTATGATTACATCTTTGTTTGTGAGATTGACTTCAATCAACTGCTTACACAAATAGTAACTTTTTAACAAAAGAAGATTTTAATTTGTTAGAGCGTTTATCCTACGTTTAAAAATTCAGTTTTGGGAAATTACTTTCTTAAAAATTTCCTTTTGCAAGTTCTGAACAAAATATTAAAATTTATCTCTCTCCCTTTTTTTACCCCCCCCCCCTCAATATTTTAAAAATTTTCTTATAAGTTATTTGTTGAATAACTCGAATTTTTTTAACCAAGAACTGTATGAGAAAACCTTTTGAGCATATCTTGAGATAAATCAAGATGGGACCTTAGTATATTTTATAATTTTTATTCAATGATTTTTGTAAGTAGCGATTTCTTCGTACATATGAAGCAGATATTTACAAAACCTTGATATATATCGGATACATTCTGAAATGTGACTTAATGAGTGATTAATATTTTTAGAAAAATAGACTAAAAAAAGGTTATACACTTTCTTTTAATTTGCGAAAAGTATAATTATATCTTAAAATTTGTAGAATTATTTACTTTTGCCAAGCTCTGTTCGTAATGTAGGATCTTTTCAAAGAATCTTTTCTTAAAATTCTTCTAAGTATCTGTGGTTCTTCAGAAACTAAATTCAACGAAATTTATTTCTTGAACAATTGAGTTGCAGTTTACGAATACACACGGATAAACCCCATCTGTATTCGTAACCATTCGCAGAATCCCTTTACAGAGGGATATTATTGTAAAGATTTTAGATTTCTATTGTTATTATTTTGCTGAATTCTGTTGAGCTGACGCAAAGCCGAATATTTCTTTTTTAATATACTTTTTAACATTCTAAATGAATTGTAATCAGATCGAAGAACGGGAATTCCTTTCATTTAGCAATGTATGTATTTATTCGCAGGGTGCCAATTTTTATTTCAGGAAGTATATATATTTTCTATTCTTCTGAATACCGAGACTAATTGAAAACTAAATTCATCTAAATTATTCAAAGTAAATTTAAGAAATAAAAAGAATTACTTCTAAATTTAATACACTAACATTTATTTTGATTGAATTCTCTCTCTCTCTCTCTCTGCTTTGCGATATTTTATTATTGTTGAATAAAGGTAGCTTTGTTAATTGAAGGAGGTACTGGCAATAGGTATGATGCATACTTAATTCCCATGTATATTAATCGAAAAATAAAAATATTTAGTATGAAACAAACATACTGCCATGATTATGTAAAAAAATCTGAGGTAACGAATAATTTCATCAATTGTGATTCATGAAAACTAAAAATTGAAACAAATCTGTTTCAACAGCGTCTGTGTATACTCTCGCTAGAAAAAAATTGCGTTCACGTACTATTCCTTACATAACGAAAAAAATTTTAAAACTGGAGAATTTGAATTTTTTAAAAATTATATTTTATTTAGTTAATTTTAAGTATTGAGAATAATTAAAGTAAACTCGGTTTGCTATCATAGCTTTTAAAATAAAGAAAGGTTTTTAGTGATACTATCAAAAATCAAGTAGAAAAGGTCTGCATTCCCTGTTTTAGTAGTAACTATAAAAATTATTAAAAAAAAGATAATGGGCTATTTAATAGCTGATTGGGATCTCTCGTTGTCGCGTTGAAAACAAAACGACGATCCTAAGCCAAGTTTGCTGGCACTTTCCTTTAAATTGTTTTTAGGACATCAAGATAATCATTTGCTCCTAATTGATTCGATATACTCCAACTTGCTAACACCATTGTCCGCTATGCACTCTCACGCTATAATTCCATCGTACTTTACCGTTGGATCTAAATTCTCTTTTTGAAGCACAGCACTTGTGCAAGGTTTTCTGCTTGCAAATTTACGATCTTTTATGCCAAAGATACAAAATTTGCTCCCTCGGAGAATATTACAGTTCCCCAGAACTCTGGGGGGCTTATGTATATGCTCTTTGCAAAAGCTATCCATTGGTCTTTGAAATATGACTTTTTGGGAGCCACACTCGACTTCGGTATCCGGCCTTTTTCAAGATTTTTTTCAAGTATCCGCACAAATGTTTTCCTTAAGCTTCTTGTTAATGTCTGTTGCTATTTGAGGTACAGTCAAACGTGGATTTTTTTTCACTACGGATATCATACTTCTATTTTCTCTGATTGTGAGTTTAGATGGACGACCTGAACGAGATTTGGAATGCTAAATTTCTGTAGATTTTTAATTATAAATAACACGGTGAATAGATGAATACTGCCAACCATGGATCTGGTTATCTTTTCTATCTGGTTTCCATCTTTCCACATTTTAAAATGGTTTTAAGGTCACTGATACTAATTTCTTTCCTTTTATTTTCCATGTCCTTGAATTGCTTCGTACCTCACAAAAACATAAAAATTATTGTGTTACAACTTTCTTAAGCTATTTTACTTGATAACTGAATGCAGAAATTCGGTTAACCTATAGCGCCTTTTGATAAGAATTCCAGGAATCAAGATTATTCAAATAGTGAAAGCGGACTTTTTCTGTCTACTATTTGCATGATTTGCTACAAAACTTCCATTAATTTACGGTGGCCGCGGTAGCCAAGTGGCCAAGGTATTGGTTCATGGGGCTAGCATGTCATGAGTTCGAGCCCAGTACCATTGAAGACACGCCGTGTAGGGGAGGGATGCACTTTAAATCTGTCGAGAGCTCAAACGTCCTCCCGTTGGTGTGGTAGTTAGGAGAGGGGGGGTGATAGCTCAGGTGTCGTCCGCGTCACTTGACCATGGTTCAAATTCCGCGGACCGTCGCCAAAAGCCCTCGTGTTGCTAATCAGTGTTAATATTTTCTCGCTCACTCCATTAATTTACGTAATTTTAATTCAAAAGTGATGAATTTTTACATGCTCAGTATTTAAATAGTAGTAAAGAGATTCATGAAACTTAGTTAGAAAAAAATTATATCTCTATTAAATTTTAGCTTTGCCGTATGATTTGTTATAGATGAATTCAGACTTTTTGTAGCTAGTGATTAGAACGTCTCCTTCGATGATTTAAAATAAGGAAATTTGGGGATTTATGAACGTTTGTTGATCGTTTTTGTTACACCATATTTAAAAACAACACTTAGCAACTACTTCGCTACTTTGAATCATGGGATTTTTGAATTTCTAAGGGAATTTACTTCCAGCGTTAAAATACGCATTTATTTCAGCTTTTCGAAGTAAGCATTTAGATTTTGATTTTAACCTCTTTTTAGCAAGGAACTAAATTTTGAATCTCAATATACATATGCATGTTAAAACATAAATCATTGAATAATTTTTGTCAAACAAATATCCGTTATCCCTTGTGCAAACATTTTTAAAATTCATCCTTTTCTTCATTACAAGGAATAAATTAAGTGCTCCATCATGAAATATATCTCGTGAAGTATAGTGTGATGAAAATAAATAAAATATTCCATCATTCAATGCCCCAAAAGAAAAAAAATCTCAAATTACATTTTAGTATGTGCTGACTCATTATCTGAAGCTTCATCAACACATTTAATTATTTATTATGCGTTTATGTTAGTGTAAAGTATCTGGCAATAGATATGTTTTGGTTTTAATCACGATATAGGGTTCTCATTCGAATCGAATACCGGAATAAAATGAGGCATGTTGAAACTTTGTTCTTGTGGAATTCTTAATGCTAAAATTTTTATTCTGTCGAAATTCTATTCTTATTCAAAACTTTTCATTCCTGTTCTTAGATAAAATTTCATGTTATTAGATAATTTTTAAAAAATTTTTACAGTCCGCTAACCCTATTTAAATTAGAATCTGTATAAAAAGTATAATTGCAGCCACATGTATTCAGAATCTTCGCAGTTCTAAAAGCAAATACTAATTTTCCTTTTTGAAAGGTACCATTTTTTTAAAAAAAATAAATAAACAAGACTATTCCATTTCTCCCCTCTCAAATAAAAGATTAATTTTAATATTTTTAAATACGAATAGTCGAAATCAAAAAAACAAAAAGAAAACTGTTGTCAGTAATATTGCAAAGCTAAATACTTTACGGAAAAAAAAAAAGACCAATGTTTGGAAGTGTCCAGTGTAATTCCAAGTTTCTTAAGGGACTCTTTTGGTATTGACAAACAGTAAAAATGAAGGAAGTGATCTTCGTCTAGACAACCGACAAAAAAAAACATGCAAATTTTAGTGCAAGGTGCCTTGACGCTTTGCCAACTTTTTTTACATAAATGTTTTCGGATAATTAATTTCTCTAAGACTTTATAGCGGAACTTATACCGTAACAATGCTTTTGTGAGAGATATTTAAACTTTTCCCCACGTCTTTTCTTCGTAAATATATTTAAAGATTGTTTATATGTTGAAAATGCATTTAAATTTACAATTTATGAAATTTGGCCTACGGAAGATTCATAGCACTTATCGAATATTTTGACTTTAGAATAATTCAGATATTTTTTTCGTATTTGTTTCTTTGACATAAAACTTATCTTTTTAATATTTTTATGTGTACAATTAAAACAGAATTAACGACTCTTATTCCATTAATGTTTCTCTCTAATTTTTAACATTATTTTTGAATGTCGAAAGATTAAAAAAAGGCGTGAAGAGAACACACACAAACATCACAAAAAAATCGTTTGAAAAATATGTTGAAGGTTGGTTTTAAAATTTCTCTTTGAGGGGGTACTTGGAGTATAATTACTTCTAATTGTTTTTAGACTGCAACCGAACATTGAAAGTAAAATCAAATTTAATTTCGGTATATATATACTGTTATTCTAAGTTTATGCAAAACAATATGTAAGAACATAGCAAGATAATACAGACCAAACATTAGTAAATATTAGACCAACAGGTTAAACATTATTGTGCATTCACAGACTGCAAAAAGGATTCACAAAATACTGCTACTTTTTATGTGAATGGGACAACCGAAAGATTTGTTGAAAAATGTTTACGATCTTCTGCTTTCGAATGAAAACAGGTCCACAGAAAATTGCTCTTTAGTACAATGTTAATGTAACTCTCTCATTCTCCCGAAGAAAAATATTTAATTGTCGCTTTTGCACCTCAAACTGGGATTGATCAAACAGTTTGAGAAGTCAATTTATAAGATAAGTTTTATGGTTTTAACTTTTTAAAAAACTAAATTTGCTCGTCTTGTATATACAGCGAGATTAAATTTAAGGTAGAAATTTCTGTGCGCTGATTTCTTTAACTGACTTGTCAATTTTTTAACGACTCGACGCTTATGGTGCAGCTGAATCGTAAAGTATAAAACGAAACTGGCTTGCATTCCGAGATGTGCAAGCTGTGAACGCTTTAGGAAACAAAAATAAAAAAATTTAATGATTATGTCACCCATGAGAGTCCATGCGTTGCATTTTCTTCACTCAAGCTTGAACTTTTCCCCAGAACGCGGTAGCCTAGTGGTCATGGTCACGGACTCCTGACCGGCATACCATGAGTTCGAGTCTAGTTTCACTAAAGACCTGCCGTGTAAAACGGATTATGCACGTTAAATCTGTCGAGGATCACCCACTGGCGTGGAGATGGGGTGCCAGCGGAGTCACCTGAGCGTGGCTCAAAATTATGAGGTCCTTAGCTAGTAGGGGAATGGAGGAACTGTTGGACGAATACTGCTGGTTATTAACACGAGGAACTTTTAAATCTAGGTTCAAAAGGAAAGTACTAGAAGGCACTTTGTCACAATTACATTTTTAATTTACTTTATAAACTTTTATTTATTATTATATGCACAATTTTTTATTTTTAATGTTAATTAGTGAAATAATCCTTTTTCCTTCCCTCCCCCCAAATTAAAATCTCGAACAATATAACCAAGTAGTGATTAAAATGGGGGAGGGTACATCCAGAAAAAACAGTGGGCGGTGGAATAAATTGGGGGCATTTTTGGATTCAGGTGTCCTTTTACACAAGAATCAGCAAGAGTGCTTTGAGGTAAATTCGAGAAGAAAACTGTTGATTGAAAAACCTTACATTGCTCAAACCTACGTATACTTCGGGACCCTTCTAACAATAAGTTCCTTGTTCGATGTTTCACAACAGCATTTGTTAGACGGCAACCTCTTGTCTTCCTTTCGAATTTACTCATTAAAGCGCTTCATCACAGTCAAATGAGATAAATGAAAAAAATATGTTGTTAAATTAGTAAATTTATCTATTTCATATAGGATAAGAAGCAATTAATATTCGAAAGTCGTTCTTCGTTTAATCTTGATATTAGAGTTGAATATCAAGAAGAACCGTTTTTGAACAGGGTTATTTCGAATAATATCCCGCAACGTATAATGTTTTAGAGAAAAACTTTTTCCATGGAGTCGGAGAGTACCAACAATATGGTTCAATCTTATTTTAAAACGATTTCTTGATTTAGACCACAGCGAACGCTAAAGTTGGTGGTTCTAAGGAACTAATAGTTGGCGGTTCACCAAGGAAGTGGGCTCTCGATCCAGTGCTTAATCGTGTATTATTTGAGTGTGTGGTTCTCTCTCTCCTTCAATTGTTGCCTGGTTGCATTAGCGTCTCACAATCGTAAATACACCGGCTTTGAAGCGCATGCGCACGAAGACTACAAACACGTTGATTTCTCCTGACAATAGATTATATTTCACAAAACTTACATTTATTTTAAATACATTATTTTAAAAAAATATATATATAAATAGTTTTGACTGTGTGCACACTTACCCACAGATTATGTTTATATAAGGCGTCTCGAGGGCTGAAAATATAAACATTTTTCAAATAGATATAATTCTTTAAAATTCAAATTAAATAATTTGAATCTTGTACACAATATTTATAAAGGAATGAGGTTTCAAAAAGTACAAAATGATTAAAATATAATTATACTATTAAAAATTATAAGCTTATAAAAATAAGAAACGGTTCTGTAAAACATAAAGTATTTTTTACGTTACGCAGGCTTTTTCCTAAAATAGTAGACTTAAATGTATAACATTTTATAATTGTACAAAGTTTATCAGACTCTTTAAACCCTACATAACTTTAGTATTATATATCTTATTTATTTTAAAATATTTGAGAGATATGTGTTTTTTTTATTTTTTAAAACGTATAATTTATTTTATTTATATAAAAAATGGCTAAAAATCAACATCGCTAGTAATTAGAGCTATTTTAGAAAACATGCGCAGCGTAAAACTTAATATTTTTCAGTTTCTTACTTTAATATGCTTATTAATTTTTAAAATTATGATTATGTTTTAAACATTTTACACTTTTTTGAAACCTCATTTCTTCATAAATGTGTAAGATATTCGAATTATTTAATTTTAATTTCAAAGTGTTATACCTATTTGAAATTTTTAGCGCGTTTTTCACGTAGTGGAACAAAAGCGCTATTAGGACGCAAATTTCGTCTTCGTTCCATATTTTGTCGTACCTTTTTCTCAGCCAATAAGCAACCAATTGACCTCGGGTTTTCGGCATTTGGTCGCATTTGTGCCCTAGATGAGCCGAATTATATTTAAATTTAATAATTTTTAAATTTTTTTTTCAAGTACTGTACTACTTTCTGTTGGTAAAAAGTTCATTAGTTGCATTATTGTAAAATACAACATGTGAAAAACGCGCTAAAATTACTTGGCCATGCCAATGATTGATATCTTGTTTTTTATATTTTCAGCCCTCGAGACAAAGTGAACACCCCTGAGACCCTATAATACGCAGTGGTACTTTTTTATAATTGTTTTTTGTTTTAGAGTACACATTCAGGAACACTTATTTTAAAAAAAAACTAAAGAAGGTGCATACTGTGATGTGGGCTTAGGGTCCTTGAATTCGATTTTTGTAGTTAATAATTGAACAGTTTTTTAAAAAGAAATACAAATCAGAATAGGGGGGCATCGATTCAGCTTATATAATGGTATATTAAGAGATTATTTTTTTTCTTAAAAGGAGTCGAATGTTGAGTCTGGTGGTTACAAATTTTTACGAATCTATAGTTTCTAAAATTAACATCTGGCAGAATAATTTTTTGTTTGGTTTTCATAAAGTTGCTTATTGTGTTTGTTTTGCACAATCTAAGTATTGTGCAAAACATTTGCTATGTATAACAATTTATAGTAGCTTTTGAATATCACGCTAATAAAGTGCGATGAATAGGGTCATGGATTAACACTTCGTTATGTTCTAATTGAAGCCCAGTGGCTGAGTGGTAGTGCATCGCGTTTCCGCGCCACAGGTCCGGGATTCAAATCCCGGGCTTGGTAAGGTCGACTCAGCCTTTCATCCCTTCAGTGGGTCGATAAATGAGTACCACGATTGCTTTGGAACTGAAAACTGGGGATTTCACGTTAGACTGACCACTTGACCAAAACCACCTAAGGTCACGAACTCTGAGATAGGCACAGTAGGCCTTGGCCCTCATGGGCTGTTGCACAGCTGAGTTTAGTTCAGTATGCATTAAATATTTTGAGATATATATTATTAGTTTATAATACATCATACATAATATATTCCAATTAATGCACTTCAGCAGCTTTTCGAATTTGAAATATTTGTTTTTCCTTGTAGACACAATTTTGCTAAACGTTTGATTCAGTGTAGAATATTTACTCTCTATTTAGGAAATATCAGGTAAACTATGATCGTGAGTGGTTGAATTCCACTTCAAAAAAGTGCCTAAGGTTACCGTTTTAATTTGTGAACGTAATACTGATTCATATATCTTTTTTCAATCTCTACTAGTTCTCCAAAAAGAGTAAGTTTACTGAGGTTTTTGTAGAATTTAACACAGAGCCATCTCGTGTAACTTTATCATACGCTTTTGATAGACTCGCTGGCCGCAGAGTTTTCTTCCCTAAGCATTTTACGTCTGCTTTAAAAATTCGTTAATTAGTAATTTTGAAAAAAATCGATGTGCATTTGCAGATTAATATCAGTTATTTCTTCCTCTCTTTTCGATACTTTCAAATGCAGTAAAAATCGTTAAACACGAAACTAAGCGAACTGAAAATTTTTTTTCGTGTTAAAAAAGTTTCCTGTCAAAGAATAGTGTTAAAAAAAAATGTGTGTGTCGGCTCTGACGCACGATTGGAGTTTACTCCTTGAGTTCGGTTGTCTTTGTTATGTGGTAGGCAAACAGAGTAAATAAATGGATCTCATGTAATACTGAAAGTGTGCACGCATTTTCTTTATTCTCTATTCAAATTTTTCACATTGATTCGGTAGAATAATATATATATATAAAATATTTTACGTCAATTATGTTACATAAATATATGTTACTCACAGTACACGAGTACTTTGTTAAGAAGTTTGATTTACTTCACTATTAATATCACTTTGAGTATTGATTACATTAATACTCTCGCCATTATTAATCACTGTGGCAAGAGGCTTGTGGCAACTAAAGCATGATGCGTGAACGTCGGTAGATACGTGATTTATGAATCGTGAAAACATCGCATCAATGGTTGTTACTGTACCTAGTCGTCCCCAGTGCTCTACCAGAAACAAAATCCAAAGAGGAACTGGCACCCTTTGAACAATTTTTCTTTAATTATGTATTTAAAAATTATATTTTATAGCATTTCATATGTTTCTAGCCAAAAAATGACAAGAGAGGAAATTTTTCTAATTTTATTCACACAATTTAAAAACTTTAAATTATTTGAAGAAAATTTGGATAGTTTAAAATTTTACTTTTGTAATCATTAATTTTTTTTGACGTGAAATTTTTTTGTAATATTCTTAAGAATGTTTTAAGCAACTTTAAGGATCATTTTACAATAGGTTAAATAGTTTTGGATAAATGAAAAAGTAAAATGTTGATAAGGTTCTAAAATTCAATGAAAAAGCGGATATCTCCTATATTAATTTTTTTTAACAAAAAGTATTCAGTTTACAGCAAAATTGATCCCTAATTTTGTTACATGCCTTATATATAACACACAAGAGAAAAAAATGGAAGTGATTGGTAAATAATTATGGAAGGAGTGGCATTTTGAATGTATCAAAAAACACAAAATGAGAAACCAATTTAAAATTTATTATTCTGAAAAAATAATTATAATAATCTAAAAATATCACTTTAAGACATTGGCTACATATTTTTCTTTAAAAAATTTTTTTTTCTGTCATGACAAAGGTTTTAGGTTTTTTCCACATAATATTGAAGTAGTATATTTGAATGAGAAACATATGGGGAAAAAGGACTGAAATTATGGAATTATTAATATAAAATGACTTAATTCAAATATTTTACATGCACACATTTTAGAAAGAAAAAAATTACATTCTTGTAATGCCTGGATAATATCCTTCTTTATTATAGTACATATTCTTTTTTTTATAGTTATTGTTTCTCTTTTTAAAATAGATTTTTTTTATCAAAACGCATATTTGAGCTTTTTTTGTAAAAAAAAAAAAAAAGATGTGGTTGAATTGCCTAATTTGTTAGTTTACATTTTTCAAATAAAGTTTTATCCAGTTTCGAACTTTCCGACATGCACAAGTAATACATCAATCTAAAGATAATGTAAAGAATAAGACCAAAGAAAATTTAAAAAAAAAAAAACGATAGTTCGGTAATTTTTGGGGTATTAAGTCTCTCTCTGTATATATATATAACACTAAATACTCTTAGAATTTTTAAAAGAATAAAATGGATATCAAATATTCATTATGTACATTCATTATATATGAAAAACATTCGAAATTAATAGTAACGTATCAACATTTGGTTCTTCAAGTTGTTTGTTTCCGTACTTAATAAATTAATAGAATGGTTGATAAACGGAAGAAATTTTTATGTAAAAATGTAAACATATCTTATGTAAAATGTATTATAAAAAACCAACATATTTATTATTGTATAATAATCTTTCTTGGGATTTGAAACTATAAAATTGATTATTAATAATCATTTTCCAATTTTTCGTGACAACCGTTTACTTAAGAAATGGCACTAAAACAAAAATCTGGTTTATTGAAGGAGACAAAAAAAAAACCAATAATAAAAGATCAAATGTTCTAAAAAGGACAACTATTAATGAAACTTTTTAGAGTAAATATAAGACTAAATTTTAGAACAAAGGATAATTATTATTGTTTTAAATAACAGTTTTAAATCAATCACTTTTTCTTTAATAGTTATGCTTATTGAATGGAATGTGGTGTTACATTTCCAGAGTATAGAACCCGTGATCTATGAATCCAAAGCCCAGGACCACTAGACAAGTAGATCACTCCAGTTTAGAGGTTGTCGTTGGCTTAATAAGTTACCTCTATAACGCTCAAGTACCTGTTTTCTTCCAGCAGCGATTTGAAGCATATGCATAGCACAGCTTAACGCTTTTTTGTCAACACGCTTGTACAAATTTCCCTCCTCATAATATTTCCATACCGGGTCTTTATATGAAAATCAATTCTTGAGGAGTGAACTCCAAAAATCAAAGGTTGCCGGGGTGGTGACAGAACCTAGCAATATTTAAGGGAGCACGTGTGCATAGGAACGTGGTTATGCTACTCACAAATAGAGCCGACTTTCCAGCTGTGTGACGCGAAAACGTCACGGCACCTTATTCCTCAACGTGAATCAATGAGCTTCGATGTGCATCCATTTCCTTACATGTTGATTATGGTAAAGGAAAGAAGACACCCAGAAAGGAAGACATCAAGATACGTGCTGAAAGAATCTGAGTTCGTCGCGAACTCATGACCACATCGGGCGTTTCAGTCCTGGTACCTCTGTAGTGTGTAGAGGGACTGATGCACGTTAAATTTGTCAATCCTCAAAGTCTCCAATTGGCGAAGTGTGAAAATTTGAAGATTAGCGTTCCAACTCGAATGTCTTCCTCATCACTTGACTGAGGTTCAGAATTACAAGATCCTCCCCCGTTAGCCTCAAAATCTGACTTCGATAAAAAAAATCAAATGATGAAAGCGGGAAAGCTGCCCTGGTGTTAACTTTAAGAAAATCATAAAACATCGTAGCCAATCGCAAAACAGTCGAACATTAGCATTTTTTAAAAAGACAAAAAAGGTAAATCATTAAAAATTTCCTAAGATTTTTTAAAACTTCGCTTTTTCTCCCTCTATCTTCTACTGACTAAGCTAAGAGCGTGAGGTACTCTGGATGCCTCCAACCGCAAGAGAAGTTGGTGGAAGCTTTGTTTAGCCGGAGCAAGGGCCTCTTTCCTCGTGTGGGCGACCCTCAGCAGACGATCTCTGCCTCTGCGCGGGGGGTATTTTTGGAACGCACGTTATGTAATATTCCCATTCGTTGAACACCGAGCGGGTATTTCCCGGGTTTCCTTTTTGTTGCTGTACGTTGAGTCGTCATTTTTCTTTCTTTTTGCAGAGATTTTCACTTCCGAAATAGTTAGCTGCTGATTATGACTTTCATTCACCCAATTTCCTCAACTTGATTCTGCTGCCACGCCACCGGCGAAAGAGTGGCGCTGCTCTCGGAGAGTGCAAACATCTTCCAAAACGAATATTTTTGCGTTTTGGAATAAGAAATATCGACGATTAATTTTTGGGTCATTTCTGGTATTTTCAATCCTTACTTTGATTGAAGATAAAAAAAAAGAGGGGTCACAGTTGTCATATAAATAGTCTTAAAGCTGGTTGTAAACTGGACCCTCAAAGAACAAAAATAGAATGGGAAAGAGGGGGCTTCCTGTCTCGAGCTCGGATTGCACTTGGAAACAAACAGAATATCTCTCTCGACTGTTGTAGAAGAGGCTTGTATGATTCTGTGATACCATTTTCTTTCATCATCACAGCTGTCAGAGAATGGAATAAAGTAAACGCAAATTTGGAAAAATAATAGCATGGAAAAAAATGTTTATTTCAAAGTCGAGAAAATATAGAAAATTAAGAAAAAAAAAGCATATAATTTATCTTTTATGAAGGAACTATTTACCTTCGATCATTAAGACCAGCACTACACGAGTACTTGGCCTTTCCTTTAGAAACGCCCATTCCCCCCTCCCAAAAGAGGGCGCTTTCATTGCTTTAGAGTTGGGATTTCTGTCTACGAGACCCTAATTACTACTAAAGTTGGACCCCGAGACGAGGCTAGCGAAGAGACACCCCAAGGCGCTGAATTGGTCAAATCAAACAGCGCACTCTTCCCCCGACTTCCTGTTACGCATTTCCCTCCCTTTTCCCGAAATCACTCCAACAACCTAGAGTAAAGATGTTACACATCAAAAAATGCACGGGCTGTCGATGAGCAGGTTGTGTAAATTGAATGGATACTACACCATATTTAAGACTTTTTTTTATTACCATAAAGTAAATTATGAATAAAACATCTTTTAGATAAATCTCTCCGATAATACAGGGAAATACATTTAACGCAAAAAAGGTCAAGACGAAATAATACAACGGTCCCATCGAACTACTATGCATTTTCATGCATTTTTCTCTTGCACGAAATGAAAATCGCTTCAAACGGAAAAATTTTATTTTCTGGAAATGAAGTTACCAGACGGGAAATCTTGAACAAAATACTGTAAGCTCTTGCCGCGCAGGTCCATCAGAAGAACGCAGTAGATGATGATAATGTGTGTAAGGCCCCAATTATGGTAGACAAAGACATTTTGAAGCTTGTTCAAAGCCCCAAAAATATCATTGATGCAGATTCTTTGGTCGAAATGAAATGAAAAATTCAGTTCCTGATCCCACATCATTGAAAACGAGAAACATCATGAAAAGTATACGCAGTTATTTAGATGCTCATTCCTATGGTGAAATGAATGATAAAAAATGGACGACAAACAATTTGTTGACAATTTGATGCTAAAAGAGAATGCGAAGAAAAATATCGGATTATTTTCCAAAAACTCAATTTAAATCCCCTTAAGAGTAACATATATACGAAATTTAATACATATCTATTATAATTTATTCAGTTTATAGTTAAGGTATAGTGTAGCTTTAGTGCATAAAGTATATATTATTATTGCCTTCAATACATTGTTACTCTATTATTAGGAGCACGATGAAAATTATGTTTGAAAATTGGGACGTGAATATTTTAAGTTTGAAAAGTATTGATTTATAACAATAACATTACTTTTTATGGAAAAATTTATACATACCAAGTTGATATACACATTTGTTTGACCTAAATGTATTAACAAATCTCTTTATTGACAACCACTGATGTTTTGATGATTTAATCGTGCATAATATTTATTACTTGATCTTTTTATGCACTACATTTCATATGCCTTGAAGCTTTTTTGCACTTAAGCACGCCTATGCTTCTGAAAAAGATGCAAATGCTTTATTTTTTTGCAAATTCTTCTTTCGGAATAATGCTCTCTTGGATTGAGTGATGCACATGTTCCTTTTTATATCTTTTACGTCTCCCCTCAGAACATTCTCAAACATGATTTGAGGATCTCGAAAATATTTGGGGTCATTAGGAAACATGGATGGCACAGCGTCCTTTTGTAGTCTTAAAAGAAGCACATATTTTTCTCATCAGCAATTCACAAACCTAAAATTTAAAAGAAATCTATTGTTGTACAGCAAAGAAAAAGATTTATTAGAATCAATAGAAATTACCGTTAACTTAATTTATGTAATTTTGAATGGAATATTTGTTGGAAACACCGAAACACATACACACACAAATTCGTTACATTAACAAAAAAGTTTTTGGCAATACTCTTTTATAAAATTTGAATACAATTTTGGCCTTTTTATTAACGAAATTTTTACTTATTTTGAAATTTTTACCTATTTATACACTTGTAGTTATTACTGAAGTGGGATCGATAAGATAAAATCATTCTTGTTAAGATTACGTAAATGACAATAATTCTGGAAAGGAAACTGTCACTGTCGTCTCCTCAACTCGCTATCTGAATGTGGTCAATGTAGCCTAGTAATCAAGGTCACAGACTCGTGGCTGGCGTGTCATGAGTTCGAGCTTTGAGCCCATGGAGACCCGCCATATAGAAGAAGCCACTGCTTAAATCTGTGGAGGCACAATATCACCCAGTGGTATGGTGTGGTAATTAGGAGAGGGTAATACCAGCTCAGGTGTCATCCTCACCACTTGACAGAGGTTAAAAATGACGAGGTCCGTCGCCGAAAGCCCTCGTGTATATCTCACAACTCACTATCTCCATGTGTGGTGGCTTTACCGATGTTTGCTGTCGTGACAATTTTATTGTAGTCATTCAATAGCATGGCTAGGGATATCAGGACTGACATTCCCACCTTTATTTTTTCTCAGCTTTAAGTAAATTCTCACTGAAGAAAAACTCGTTAACTCTGTTTTTGTAATTACTGTATTCAATATGTTACATGTTTTGTGTGTGTTGCACATAATTCACATTAATATGTAAATCATCACTAAATGTCTAGGTTTATATTTATAATGACTATAAACTTTGTATAACAGAAGGCTTCCTTTCGTTTACCCAATGTTAATAATTCTGACCTTGTTTGTTGATTCTGCGAAAAAGTGTTTAGTAAATAATACAAAATTATTCATTTACAAAAACAGAAATATTTTTTAAACGATAGAAGAAAATATCTTTTTTAGTTGCATCAACAATGCTTATTATGGTATAATTTGAAATTTAAAACTTTGTTTTGATATTTATTATTTCTGCGATTTGATTTATAACCACGGTAATAGTTGTTTGATAAACAAAACGTTTCGCTTATTGAAGACAAAAAAAAAAAAATGAATTGACATATACAGACAGATAGAAGTGGGCACATTTGTGATTGTTGCTACAGAACTGACTACTATTAACGTTATGTTAATTTTTAAAAGATTAAGAGAAATATATTTTACAATTTTTACATAAATAAGTGTAGGTAACTTTTGGGAAGGAGCAAGAATTTTTCTGCAATTTACATGCCTCTATTATTTTTTAGTGATTCATCTTTCCGGAATCCAAGCATCTGAATTGCCGTTGCACCTTTATGGTAGCAACTACAGTTGGAAATTGCATGCGAATGATTTTTCTTGTAACACTAGAACATCCGTCGGTGTTGATTGGACACTGGAGCCAAATTAGTTTGTTCTTCTTTCCGCATTTTTGCAGGGAATTTGAAAAATTTTCGTGACTCTTAATTTTCTTGGTGATTACGCAGAAAAAGTTTCGTGTGGTTCTAAGTTATTTAGGAGAAATTTTACTACTGAATGTACCTAGAAAATACGCTGGTGTCGCTTCGACACCAAATCACTTTATCATTATAACCAGCTGTCATTCAACGATAGGTAGTAAAACAAACTTCCCAATGTAGTATCGCATCTTGAACACGCAGTGTTATTGGGTTCACAGCATAAATAAATTAATTACACTAAAATTGCTATGTCTTAGAATTTCGTTACATAGAGTATTTGCTTATCTTCTCACAAAAAAAAATCATTTGATTTTCGAGTCTTGGGCAGAGCAGACACCCTGAAACGATATCTGGTAGAAAGGGTCTATGTCAGGGGTGTAGCTACCATCGTATCAGACTTATCAATGATACGGGGCCCTCAAGTCTTGAGGGCCCCAAAATGTGTAAGCACAAAAAATCGCAAAATGTTAAGGGGCCCCTAGAAAGGGCCCCCAAGAAACTTTTACACAAGGTCCACTCGAGATTAGCTACGCCTGCGATTTAAATCCTGATGAAATTGCCAATTTGTTGCGAGAGCTTTCTGAGTATGAATCAGATGGTGGTGAGCTGTCTCTTGTTTTAATTTAGATTTCCCTAAAGACATAAGATTGCGTGAAAGTGACTGCAAAGAACCTCAAGAAAGTGCAAGTAAAATGGATGATATTCCAGTAAATCCTGATATATATGCCGCTAAGGATGGCACAGAATGGATACCACACATTGATAATGTTCCTAGCAGATTTGCGACTTGAAATGTTTTGCGACAATGCAGTGTCTAACAGTTTTCGCTAGACATCATGTAACGTCAGCTTTTTATGATATAAGGGGTCATAATATATGATAATTACATGAAATAATATTAAAAAGTTTTAAAACTATTCAATAGTAGTCTGTAATTATATTTAGTTATTAAAATTATTTTATTATATTTTCGGCTCCTTTGATTTATGTTTCTAGCATATTGGCTAGAAAGACAGCTTATTTCTGAATTTTCAAGTCGCTTAAACGCAAGGATGACATGCCAGTTTCCAGAGCAGACTAATGCTGGTGATCGTATTCCAACTTTACAAAACACATACAGACGCTGGAAGTGCCTGTTTATCCATTGGGCTCTTAGAGCGGGCTCCCAGAGACCGAGAACAGGGTAACAGATTTTTTGGTTATCAATTTCTATCCACCGATGCCAAGGGGGCCTGTACATCTTCTGCACCCAAGGCCCGAAAGGAGCTTAAGGGAACTGGGACGTTCACGATGACACAAAGCAAGAAAAATTTTGATTTTCGAAGGAACATTATTTTCAAAAACAAAAAGACTTCATAAACAAAAAACTATTGCACATATTCTGCATACTTTTCTTAATAAACTATAACATAAAAGTTTTAAGGATGTACAATATTTTTAGAAATATAAGGATTTGAAACAGTACACTTCAAATGGTGCTTTCGTATACATGGTGTAGCTTAGGTATACATGTAGTTTTCCTTTTATAACACATAAAACAACAAATCATGCTGTTTTAGCTACAAAATTGTACCTTCATTTGAATGCTCTAGTTTTTTTTATATTTCATTGCTTAGAAATTTTTTTTTAAAAATGAATCTTAATTTTTTAAAATTTTGATAAAAATGGTCAATTTTTCTTTAGAAAATTGGCAGTAAAAATAAAAATACTAACATTTCTGAAATTAAATTAGTAGTATTAAATACATTATTATACTATACCAAAGCTCATAACAAATTTCACTAAAATATAATAGATTTTTCTACGGGTGTACCTATAAACTAGAAAAACACATTTTGAGTAATATGAGAAACTAAATAAAATGATACAGCTTACTAAAGTTTGATATTTAAAATATTCTAGTTTTGTATTCATCCTGCATGAACACTTCTAAAGCATCCTTCTTCCTTTTATTTTGTCTTTCAATAGTATTGGCCTCTTTGCTGGCTTTTTAAACTGTCATCTCGGCTTCACAAATTCTAACTTTGTCCATTTTTCGAAGGCCTTCACAAGTGTTTATCCCAAGATTTATTTTTAGTGCTCTTAATAATTTTGTTCCTGCGTGTGGATCATCATTAAAGCATATCACGGTGTCCATTACACCAATTTGAAATTTTTTTTTGTGCTCACAATTGTGTTTTTTGGAACTTGATTCCATACACAGTTCTTTAAGCATTCATTTGGGTTTTGGGTACGATCATGCAAACGTTTTAGTAAAAGTTCTTTTGCATATAAGTCTCTAAATACATGTTTACAAAATTTTGTATATGTTTGCAATTGTGTTTTTAATCTTGACAAGAACTGGTTCTGTGTTAGGGAATGTTTGTAGGATATAATTTTCTCTAGATGCAAAGACATTTGTTGTAACCGCCATAGCTGTTGTTTACATTTTAAAACTGCAATTTCTCGGGTATTAAGCTTTAAACCTATACATGTTATACATTTTTGGAATCGGCATTAAATTTAATATTTTTTAAGATAAAAATCAAAAAATCGATTTTCCGAAGGTGAATAACGTCCCGGTTCCCTTAAATCGGCGCTAGCGTTGTGCTCCGCTAAAGTACATGAGAAGAAAAGATGTCTTACAATGTCTCGCTATGTGTTGATTCCTATTTTTTGAAATTTAATGGAAAGTAGTATGTGTATAAAGTCTTAAACATTTGAATGTAAAATATATTTAATTTATAATTACTTTTGTAGATTTTAGAATTTGTAAATTATGTTTTATAAATGTCATGTAATGCTATATAAAAAGAAATGCAAAAAATAAGATATATCCTACCTTTTTGAATAGTTCCCTATGGGTGGTGTAAAACAAGCTTCTAAAACCAAATGAATTTTTGGTAACAAGCAAAATAAATTCCTTTTTCAATTCCTACTATTAGTTCACTCTCTAACTAAATATAATATGTATCTCTCTCTCTATCTACATATATATTGTTCAAATTTTCAACCATTAATAAAATAATTTCTATTCATCCCATTCAAGTTCAAATGCATTTTTTTAAACTTGTAGTGGATGACATTTGATGTTAATGCAGTTTTTTTTAAATATTAATTCATTAAAATAAAAATGAATAAATAGTAACAAACAAAAATAATAGTTCAACAGAATATATAGAAAGGAAAATCATTCGTTGTGTTCCTGTAGCGCAATGGATAGTGCGTTGGACTTTTAATCCAAAGGTGGAGGGTTCGAATCCCATCTGGGATGGCCTTATTTATGAGAATGTTCTTTTTACTGTACTATTTTATTAGAATAATTAAGTTTAATGAATGAATATAAAGAGTAACAAACAAAAAAATAGTTCAACACACCTTATATAGAAAGGAAGATGAAAATTGCAAGGCAAATCGCTTTCTATTTTGCCACTTAATATTGTGATTATGTCGTATGTATATACATATTTATATTAATTGCAATTATCTAATAAAAAGTAACTAAAATAAAAATTTTCATTGTTGACCTAAGTAGGAAATGAGACTTAAATTTTTTATATTACTTTTTGCAATATAGCTACGAAAAAGAGAGAACATTTGATACCAACACAATTTGATGAAACCTCCTCTAGTTTCATTATTTCTGATGCAATGGCTGATGAAATGTCGCTAATGAAGACGAGGAAAAAATAATTTTTAATTGGAGGGAAAATTCTTGTGTGGAATTCTTTTCTATAATAGAGGTCTTCTTTTTAATTAAGTGAAAAATTCCTTTCTCTTTTTTACCCCTTCTTAATTGTCGCGAATGAAAATTCTCGAGACTGACTGAGAAATAAAAATTACGACTAATTACAGAATGATGACAGAAAAATTATCTGTATTTTTTCGTGGGTTTAATTTTCTTTTATATTTCTTAGCACGATGCAGGATGCCTTTTTATTGTCTCGAGTCATCGTTTTGAGAATCAATAACATTTATCTTGGAACGTTTGTTTTTCTGATTCAAGCGAGAGAGAATTCCTAATCTAGAAAAAAATATAATCATTTACGGGAATAGCTGGGTTTTTTCTTTGTAAATTGGCGCGATCGACTTCTTCATAAGAGAATTCGAACTGTACGGTGAGTGAATATTAAGTCTAAGTTATTTCAAAAAATTTTCTACGAAGGTGTACTGATAGCCTTACAAAAAAGTAAATTATTGATTTTATTTTGCGCGGGGAGTGAGTGAGTGAGTTGGTGAATATTAACGTCGCACTGTTTTAGCTACATGAGGGCTTTTGGCGACGGTCCGCATAATTTTGAACCATGGTCAAATGATGCGGACGACACCTGAGCTGGCACCCCCCTCTCCTAACTACCACACCACACGAACGGGAGGTCGTTTGAGCTCTCGACAGATTTTGCGTGCATCGCTCCCCTACACGGTGGGTCTTCAGTGGTACTGGGATCGAACTCATGACACGCTAGCCATGAGGCCTAGACCACTTGGCTACCACGGCCACATTTTGCGCGGGGAAGGAAACACATATATATATACAAATCTCTGTAGTATAAATATGAGTTTTGCAAAACGAATGTGTTTGTTTATTTAAACCTACCGAACTTACACTAAAATTGAAACAGTTCTTTCTGCCTTTAAATTATTCAGGTTTTGGACCTATACATTAATATCCGGGGAGTGAGTGAATATTAACGTAGCACTATTCAGCTATATATATATATATACTAGAGGGCTTTTGGTGACAGACCTCGGAACTTTGAACCATGGTCAAGTGACAAGGATGACACATGTGCTTGCACCCCCCCCCCCTACTACTAACTTTCACATCATATCAACAGGAGGACTTTTGATCCTCAACAGATTAAAGGTGCATCGGCCTTCTCTGCATGGTGGGTTTCAGAGAAGGTGGGTTGCAGTCCGAGACCTTGACCACTAGATTAGTGCGGTCACTTTGAAATGTAGAAGTGACTAGTGCGGTAGCGATGTGGTCGTGATCATGAACACCTGTCTAGCGTTGTTTGTGTTGAATCATTCGTTCGAGACCTCAAGATCGGGGAAAAAATGGACGCGTCGAATGACTGATGAGCATCAAATCTACCGAAATTCAAAAACCTCACAAGGCCTAGTGTGGAAGTTTGGAGAGTGAGGTACCAGTCCAGATGTCCTACTCATCATTTGATCAAGATTTAAAATGAAGAAGTCGGTCGCCAAATGTCTTCGTGTGCCATGTGCAACAATCAATCAACCAAGCGAGTCACTTGGTTTGTGGAAAGCAAATTTCTCGTTCTTTAGAGAACGAGAAATTTGCTTTCCACAAACCATCTTCGAACTGTTTAGATCAATATATCATGCATTTTATTTGAAAATAAATATAGGTTTTAGCCCATATATGAGGGTGTCTATTCAGAAATCAACTTATTTATGTTACACAATATTCAAACATAAATTGCATATGTACATTTTAAAATTAGAATTTGAAGGGAGCGAGATATCTAGTAGTTACTTCGGCGGACAATTGAAAGGCTTAAATTCCCATCGTCTTGATTTTGTACGCATTTGCACTTGAAAGCGACTTTGAGAGAATCACGTGATACACGAAGAACCACCCCCGAGATTAAGTTTACTTTTTGATTTTCACTACAGAGGCCGTGGTAGCCTAGTGGTTACGGTTACGAACTCATGGCCGGTGTGTCACGAGTTCGATCCCTAGAGGCACTGAAAACCTGTCGTATGTGTGTGTGCCTCAAATCTTTTAAATGAGCGAGAGTTGGTGGTGGCGCTTACTGCAACGCACAAAGCGAGAGTGGAGGGTGCCGCCTAGCGGTTATGACCTAAGCGTCACGAGTTCGAGCCCTGGTGCTATTGAAAACCTGTGGCGTAAAAGAGCTGGTGCACGTTAAATTGGTCGAGGCTCAAAGTCCACACGTTGGCGTGGTGTGATAGTTTGCATAGGGGTTACCAGCTCAGGTGTCGTCCTCGTCACTTAAATGAAATTCCAAATTACGAGGTCCATCCCCTATAGCTCTCGTGTTGCTTTATAGAGTAAAGCAACACGTAAGTTAAAAAACACACTCTATCGTAAGCGACTTTGGAGACCCTACTTCTCTAAATTTCCACGTAACTACAAGTGAATCAGTGGGTTTTTGTGCAACGTTAACTGAGGTACTCAGTTTGTAAAACCTTCTACGCTTGCGCAGAAATATTTGTAATAATATAATAATGTGTGTCCCGCGTTTCTCTGTTCATTTTACGCATTCTTTTACACTTACGAATTTTTATTAGGGGAATATTATCTTTTAGCAAAGATGTGTTTATAAATGCATTCATTTAAGATGCCGATGTAAATTCTGTATACATTTTCTTGAATATATTTTGGCACTTTTTAGTGGAGTTTAAATAAATCACAGCGGTAATCAAAGCGTTATTGATGATTTATTGAGCCCCTTTCGAACCGAAATCTTACAAATGATGATATCGTGTGACATCTTTTAGCCACAGCTAAATAACAAATAATAACTGAAGTATGTAAATTGTATCATTTAATTAATAAATTGTTGCATTTTTTACAATTAAAGTTTTTGGAGCGATTCAAATGTAATCATCGAACAAATAAATGAAATGGACTGTATCTTAGTAAAATTCAGTAACTAAAGTTTATTTTCACAGCTTGTTCATCCATGTGCAATAAAACTATAGTACTCTGGGTTACATAATTATTAAATATTGCCAAGGAGTGACCAAAATGACCCTATACGCTCTAATTCGATTACTACCACCACAAGATTATGACTAAGGCTATGACTTTGGTGGGGAGAAACAAAAGCCGATAGCTGCCGGGGAAATATATACTAAACAAGAGAAAGGTGTTGGAAACATTGTGTAGGTTTCTGTGTGTGGGTAGATTATTAAAATATTTTAATACATACTTTGTCAATAAATGGAAAATTCAGTTGTGGTATTAAAAACGGTTCTAAATCAAAAACAAGTAGGTCACTTAACCTATCTTCCGGAAGCAATTTTTGCATAAAATCTCTTCCAGCCATAAATTTAAATTCCCCTCTAATCAAAACTTCATTTTAACGCATAAATCTTTGGACTGATAAGTTTTAAAAGACGCCCCAATGATGACCTGATTCAGTTTCGAAGTTAAAGCCTCTCGAGAGCCAATTTTAAGGGCTCTTCCATAAATCAGGACCGTAATTTTTAAGCTCCACTCTTTAGAGTGCATTTTACAATTTAGATTCACACGCAGAGATTTGTTCGTTTTAAATACCTTGACTTTTAATGATATTTGAAGCCAAACTATTTTTTTGCATAATTTATTAAATTTTTATCCGTGAATTGATTAGTGAAATCCTTATTTATTCCATGACTTAAGGCTCAAACAATTTATTTATTTATTCAATAAAAAAACTATGCATAAATATTTAAGCTTTCGTCAACTGAATTGATAGAGCTTGTCGTGTACTGAAAACAAATTTTTTAAATAGAAAAATAAGTTTTTATGTAAATCCGTGGTGTGTTAGCGCGTACGTACGTTTATAATAATATATCATTTAAATAATTTCTATAAATAAGTAATTTTTTTGCATTTCATTTACAATTCTTTTATTTTTGTGATATAGAAGACGAAACGTGGACCCTATTGTTACATGCATCTAAATTTCACTAAGAAGGTGTGACGTTTTGGAAAATTCATAGGAAGCATGAGAGTTATAAAATTAAATATTTCATTTATCACGTCCACAGTTATCAATTACAGCTATTGGTTACAAATTATTCCATGTCCTTCCTACAGAGCATGTTATTCGTGAAGGGAAGGTCAACACAACCGCATTTTCTAGAGTTTCATATCGGTTGGTGTGTGGCGGTTGTCTTTTACACCTCGAATTACTCTCGAGGTTGAGGCTCGTAGGTGGATGAGTGTTTTTCTCACGGCCATCGGTTGTCGAGACGGTGTCGGATGAAAAGACTCCACAATATTTTTGGGGTGCACGTGTGTGTATGAATGGTGTATTGCTATCCACATAAAGAAGCTGATTTTGCAACTGCGTGGCGTGAAAACGTTACAATGGTCAATTTAGAGGGATGCATTGTGTTAACGTTATCTAAATATTTTGCTATTAATACACACATATAGGTAAGTATCCAAATGCTGTTAATTCCCTTAAACAATACATAAAGCGTAAGAATCTTTCATGTTTTTAATCTTAAAATATCAGAAATTATTTTGCTCTATCATATTCCCCCCCCCCTCTTGAATTTAAAAAAAAAAGATATACAAATGTGAATTACAAAATATTTGAATCTCAAATAGTCGTTTCACCTCTGTTGTAGAGTGTAATAAATCTCATGCTCAAGAAATTTTAATCTATTGGATAGTAATTTATTTCACGCTCTTCGCTAATATATTTTCGTTCCTTAGAATTGTTGTTCTTGTCAATATTTTTAATGGGGGAAAAGAAAAAGAAAATCTCAAAATTGAACTATTTCTTTCACTGGAAATCTTTTGTATGTTTCTTGTATATTATCAACTTGAAAGAATTTTGAGGTATTTATAACACCTGCAGAAATTCGATTTTTTTTTTAAGTGAAAACTTCTTTAGCGGCGTTGGGCACTTTTTGGTAGGGGAAAATCTTATGGGTTCGCGTCACCAACATGCTCTAACTGGCGCATGCGCAGTGTGCTGTTCGCCTTGCACACTTTTTGGATGGGTGAAATCTCGTGCGTTCGCATCACCGACATGCTTATAGCAGTATATCTCTAACTATACTGCTGACGTATAGTGCTGTGTATATCTTATAAGTAAAATTGAATGGATTTAGTGAAAAATTCAATGTGTATTTACTGTGCATTGCTTGTTGCGATTCTGCAATACATATTAATGCTTGTCGTTTATATTTCGCCTGGAAAATCTATGAGACAGATACAATTTTTATTTGAAAATTTGATTTTTCAAAAGAAGGTTCTGAAATACTCGAAAAAAGATTTGGCGAAAAATATGATAATGTACCGATGATTTTAAATGGAGACTTCAATATTAACTTTCCAGATGATAAAAATCTACCACTAATTGAATTTCTAAATGAAACAATTTAAATATGTCCAATGATAGTAAACTCAGTACTACAAAATATAAAACGGCGATCGATTCGGTTTTAATGAGATACTTAGATAAATTTGAATCAAACATTTTCCTTTCTTACTTTAGTTACCCCAAAAGTCTATTGTATATTTTTTAGATCACAATGAAATAATTGAAAGAACAAAAAGCCTAAGTATTGTTGAAATTAATGATGACAATGATGCAAACAATTAAAATAACGTTAAAAATCATGTACATTGAAATTTAAGTAAATACAAATACTATCCATAAATAATATGATTGTACATTAATTGTTATTTCAGTTGAATTGTATTTATATTTTGTCATGATCTTGTACAACCCATAATATATTTGAATAATAAAAAACCATATAAACATGCATTTAGTTGCTGCTCGGAGTGTCAATAGATGTGAAAACCAGATTGATGTTGATAATTTTAATTCAAACATTATGAAATTTCAAATTTTAATACTAAAGGTTCTAAGTTTTCACTTCTATCGGCAGTCTCTATAACTGCCAATTTTTTTTTTGTAATAAAATTCTTGTAAATGTAACTTAAAAGTGTTTCTAGGGTTTACTTTTTGAATAACAGAATGCTCCCCATACGTGCTCCATATAAATGCTCGAAACAATTATATCTTTGAATAACTTTAATTATTAAAAGCTTTTATTTAACTTTCAATGTATGTATGTATGTAATTTGTTCGGGTGGAATCTTGCAACTCAATTTTGAAGCTGATTTCTTCCTCCCTTTGAGCTGAAATTTTGTATACACGTTTAGTTTGGATGACAATACATGTTTTGATCCTTTATATTTCGATATTGCAATTAATTAAAAATATATTAATTAAAAACGTTAAACTAATTTTGGGCACCAACTTGGATATATCTGCATTGTGTGTTATAATAATTTTATTGCTACAACAATGACAAAAGTTGGCGTCGAAAATCGGTTTTCAGCCAAACTGGAATTTCATAACGTTGCGCTATTGACTATATTAATTAACTTTGTCTAAAAAATAATTACATTTCTATAACGTAAAAATAATCTAATTTCTACAACATATGCAATTTTTTTTACAAATTTCTATCTATTTTCTTGGATTTAAATTCAAAACAAAAAAAAGTAGAGCTATTTTTCAAGTAGATTGGTACATTGTGTACCTTTCTCAACGCTGCCAAGTTAAACTGAGATGGAGTATTATAGAAATTCTAACTTTAATCTATGAAGCTCAGACAAAAAATAATTATAGAATCGGAAAGATCATTTATTTCGTCCCGATACGGTATAATGTTTTTTACAAAATAATATTTGTATTTCTTACGATTTTTTTTAAATAAGTCAAAATCGATGCGTTTTTATGAAAAAGTCTAAATCGACGCGCATGAATTTTTTTTAAATGAATCGAAATTCCGTATTAAAACGGCTCATGGTTTACTATTTAGAATCAGTCATTTAAAAAATAAAATGTCGAAAACTTTTTTTTACGATTTTTCAAAAAATACTCAAAATTTTAATATTTAATAACTTCGTCACTTATGAAGAAAATCCCATAAAACTTTTTTTCGTGTGTAGGATAATATTACCAAAGATCTGTACGAAGATTGAAAGAATTGCTTAAAATTTACGGATTTAAGAAAAAATTGTGTTTTTTCGTCTAGTACCCTTTTTGCGAGAATTCATTTAGCTCGACTGTTCGAAAATAACCGGCTAACACCTAGCAACAATGATGCGTTGAATGAGATGAACAGACTAAGAAACCTGTCCAGTGATAACTAAAAAGTAAAAAATAAATTAAAAGTAAAAAAACTTTTTTAAAAACAAGTTTTTATTTAAACGTGCTAAAAAGAATAAAATAAATTTTTCTTTAAAATTTTTTTACTATCAACTGATAACGTCATTACACAATTTATATGATATAAAAGCTTGTCGCGAGATTTACCTCTGCAGATAAACAAGTAAATTAAATAACTTGATCTGATTGATTTCAATTTCTTAAAATTTTCAAACTAAGTAAATAAGAGTGCTTTAATCTTGCGACAAGCTTTTATATCATAAATTGTGTAATGACGTTATAAGTTGATAGTAAAAAAATTTTAAAGAAAAATTTATTTTATTCTTTTTAGCGCGTTTAAATAAAAGCTTGTTTTTAAAAAGTTTTTTTACTTTTAATTTATTTGTAAAATTAGGACGCATTAGACCTATTTTTGTGCGGGGAAAGGGATTATATGAAGGAAAATGAACAAAAACATCATGAAACTTGTTAAAAAGCTACATATATATTGTTAGTAACAGATTAAAAACTTTTTTACGGTAAATGTGTTAAGTAGAATTTTTTTGAAATATGGAAATATTAAACTTACTCGTAGAATTTTTTTAAATGTTTTTTATTTGATCGCATTAAATATATACTAATAAAAATTTTTTTTGTATGTGTGTCAGCTATGTACCACAAAACAGAACGACCCAGAAGCATTTCACTTGGCCCGTTGAAAATATAGATAATGAAAATGTGCACCTTAAAGAGAATTACGAAAAATTCTCTTTAAAGATTTTTTTTTTTTTAAATTCAATATTTAAGCGATTTTTCATAGTCTGGGTGATATATTATACGAGCTCATGTCTATCTCTGAATATGGACATTTATTCTTCATGCAACTTTTTTGGGATTTGCCCATATTTTAACTATAATTAACTTATTTACACTGCATACTTATTCTTTTATAAATTTTTTTCTGGTAGAATATTACAGTTGTGTTTTGAATTAATCATCGTTAAAAAGAATTCTTTCAAAACTTGATTTCAGGATTAGCAAAATTTTTGTGTTTACAGTTTCTTCGTAAATGTGATGTAATTGATAACACTGGTCAACATGATTTTTGTCTCATGAGTACAAATAGTTGTGCTATGCAGTTTTTTATTGTGTTTCAAGTATGTATTCGGAATTTCTCCATCACCCACAGTTTATTTTCTATTTTAATTTCAATTATTCTATTTAAATATTTTTTAATAAACGACCATTTGTCCATTGTAAAATAAAAACTCCTAGAGCATTGTAAATGTGATGGAACCACATGAGCTAACTCAAATGGTATCATTGCTACTGTTGTGCAAGTTCAGACAGGTACAGACACTTTGGCAACATACACAGCAGACAGACACATACATGGTCTAGACTAGCATGCATTCATTAGAACGATGTCAGTTGTGAGATAGTAGTGAACCAGTAAACGCGTAATTCTGAGTGCTTTGTGTTTGGATTGTTGTATGTTACGTATTTACAAACTTATTTCTTTTAATTTGTTTGTTAGTTACAAAATGCATAGAGCTTGTTAAAATCATCATAACAACTTTTGTTACATATGGGATGACGTGACGCTCAAGTCCCAAAGGCGAAACCCTACTAAAAAGTAAAAGAGTAAAAGAGTGTTATGACCTTTATTTTGGGTGTAAAGTGGGGGACCAAACAAGGACCTGGGCCCCACATATCTGTTGTTTATTGTATAGTAGGCTTCTCACTGCATGGAAGAATGGCACACGACGCATGCCTATGATTTGGAGGGAACCCAAAGATTACTCCTCTGACTGTTATTTCTGCTTAACAAACATTAAAGGGATTACGTCAAAATCAAAACGTACAGTGGTGTACCCTGACTTGCAATCTGCAATGATACCAGTTCCACACAGCGAAGAATTGCCCATACCAAAGCCTCCAGAACATGTGACATTAGATGAAGAGAGCTCAGATTCCGATAGAAGTAAGGAAGATGAAGAAAGTTTGTGGTGATACAACTTTTGAACCAAGCTGTTCATCTGAACCTCATTTATTGACTCAAGAAAATCTTAACGATCTCATACGAGATTTAAAGTTATTCAAAAAACAGTCTGAAATGCTAGGTTCCCGGATGAAAGAAGGATGGAATCTTCTTCAAAAGAACACAAAGATATGTACTTATCGTAGTCGCCATTCTCAATGTAAAGACAATTTTTCTGAAGAAAATGGCTTAGTTTTTTGTAATGACATTTCTTCTCTTATGCAGAAATTTGGTATTGAACATAACCCTATAGAATGGCACTTGTTCATTGATTCCTCCAAAGCAAGTTTAAAATCAGTGCTTCTGCATAATGGAAATAAATTCCCATCAATACATGTAGCTCACTCTGCTAGTATGAAAGAAACATGAAAACTTTCAATTTACATTGGCAAAGCTTCAATATGCAGTGTATGAATGGAATATTTGTGGTGATTTGAAGGTAATTGCACTTATTCTTGGTCTGCAGCTTGGTTACACACAGTACTGTTGTTTTTTTGTGTCTTTGAGATAGTAAGGACAGAAAAAAACCATTACATCAGAAAAGAATGGCCTAAACACGAATCATTCATTCCTGGACAGAAAAATGTGAAACATGACGCATTGTGTAATCCTAAAAATGTGTATCTACCTCCGTAACATATCAAACTAGGATTAATGAAGAATTTCGTGAAAGCCATGGGCAATACTCCTGGTTTTGATGCATTTGAAACAGAAGTTTCCTAAAATTAGTGAATCAAAAATTAAAGAAGGGGATATTTGTGGGTCCACAAATACGATCACTAATGCATGATGAGAAGTTTGAGGAACTATTAAATCCACTAGAGAAAGCAGCTTGGCAAGCATTCAAAAATGTAACTCACAGTTTTTTGGGAAATTCTAAAGGAGGAAAATTACCGTGATATCGTTCATGATCTTATAACATCTTATAAAAATTTGGGCTGTAATATGTCCTTAAAAATACACTTCCTGCACTCGCACTTAGATTCCTTCTCGGAAAATCTTGGTGCAATGAGCACGGGGAACGCTTTCATCAGGAGATTTCAGCGATAGAAAAGAGATATAAAGGCAAATGGAATGCTAATATACTGGCCAATTATTGTTGGACCATCAAGAGGGATACTCCACAGATGAAATATAAAAGAAAATCGTGGTTTCTTAATTTCTAGGCGAGTCCGAATGTTCGAATATTGTGTACTTAAGAATGTAGAAAATATTAAAGTGTTTCAAATTATAAATGCCTGTCTCTCGAAAACCTTGCGTGATGAAGAAAAATCAATATCATATTTGAATTCAGGAGAAGAAATGCTATCAGAATCGCATTTTTCTTTCTGAGACAAAAAAATGTTTCGTTTTTGTTGCCCAGTGTAATTAAGCAACCAACTTTTTCAATTCCAACAAAAAAGTTGGAAAAAAGTTTCAAAAGTTGGAATTCCATATCTTTTTGATTTGAGAATGTTATAATTTTTACTTCATTGTAAGGTTAGGTCATATTTAGGATTATTTATTTCTATTTTAATTTTTCATATTACTTAAGATTTTTCTGATATGTGTTATGTTTGTTCGGAATTATTTATGGTATTTTCGTCAAAATTAGGCCTTAATTTATCTGTTTCAGGCAGCCTTTGATTCAAGTTAATATTATACTTTCCATGTCAGTGTAAAACTCTATTCATATTTATTTGTTTATCTACAAAGTTACCCTTTTCTTGCACATCATAGTTTACGGTACTGCACGTTGATTGTTTTATGAAACAACTACTCGGTTTTCAAGACATACTGTTAGCGACCTAAATAAAGCACTGAATTATCCGAGTGAATTTTTACATTTTATAGAATTGCTTGGAATTCACATTTACTTGTTTTGAAATTCTTAGATTTAATTTCTCTCTGTAAGGGAACCAGACTAGCCAATAAGAAATTTATATATGTTCCCTTTTTTTGAAGTTACTATTCTTCCTTGACAGGCCAGTGGGAAAGATATTCTTATCCGGAAGATTTCTATTATTATTATATCGGACGTTGCACTACAACTTCAATTCATGATTTGCCTCAGCTGGCTGTGAGCATCAAAACACTCTCTTGAAACCGTTGAATTGTGTTAGAAAAGTTTTTTTTCTTCTTTTTCTAACAAGAGGCTGAATATTCAAGAATCGGCTGTGCTTAAAACTTATTCATCTTTGAGTGCTTTTGGTAAGGACCGAGCACGTTTCCGAGTTCTCACTAGGGTTTCTTTTCCGGGCACGGAGAAAAAAGAAATACTCAAAACTGAGCACATGGACTTACTCATTCTGAAATGAGTTTGTTTATATCAGATTTGAACCCCTGCCTTTTCGAATATGAAACATTACATGTACTCAAAATTTCAAAAAATCGTTAATTAACTCTATCAAACAAATTAAAAAAGATATTCAGGATTAAAGAAGTTTTTTTAATATACTGGCTACATATTTTAAAGATAGGGGTCCAACAACAAATTTAGTTCTCATAAATCTTCCGAACTATTTTTCCTTTCTACCACGCTACTCGCGGACGAACACATGAGTACTATATTGTTTTGATTTTGTTATGACTTTAAGTCAAAACAGTCTTTTTCTTGACTTTTGAATTAAAGTTTTCTCCTATTTTGTTTTAAAAAAGTATGTGCCTTGTTTTTAATATAAGGCTTTTAAAGAATTTAGCGAAAAAATGTGATTTTTTTTTTGACGGATTACTTAAAAAAACAAATTTAAGGTATGTGGCTAAGCTTCGGAGCATTTTATTGAAACACATTTTCAACTAAAAAAACACTTTTTCTTTAAAAAGGATGTGCATAGAACTAGGAATTAAGGTTAAAGTGTAGTATAGGGGGGGGGGGGGCCTTGGCGATGTCAAATTTTTTTTGTGACCAAAATCGATCGCCAAGCTACTTCACTTAGCGATAGGTTTCCCGAAGCCAGAATGAATTCATCTCACCATAATATCTATATAAAGATCCAATGAAAAATCGCCAAATCGAAAGCCCCCCCCCCTATATTACACTTCAGTCAGGAATTAAAATACAATTCCACAAAATTTTAAATTATTTTGGATATATTGGGAATTTTTAGTGAAAAATTGCAGTTATAGTAAACCTTGTATTGAAAATTCTAATTAATATATTCAAATAATATTAAAACTGCACAAAAATAACATTTTCTGTGCCTAGAGCGATAAAATTTATAATATTTTTTGAAATTTGTCAATTTTTTAAAAAAACATGTTTTTTTCTCACAAATTGTATGTGCAATAAAATGCATAAATACATACATAGAGATTATAGTCTATAATACAAATAAAAATTTTCTGAAAATTTCAATTCAATATCTTAAAAAGAAATCCATTTGTGAACTTTACTGTGAAGCCAAAAAACATAGTTTCTCAGACAATGCTTTTAAAGATTTAAATACAATATGAAAAATGTTCTACTAGTTGTACATTTCTTAAACTCACCATATTTATAGCTCAAACTCTTTAGCTTCATGTTTAACTAATTTTTTAACCCTTTTGCTGTTTTCTGGAGAGTTTTATAGATTATAAAAAATGTGGAGTTTAGTAAAATTTTCATGAAAAATAGCAATGAGGATCTTTTACGCAAAATTCTAATGAATGTATTTAAATAATATTTACGCAGCACATAAATAATGGAACATCTTTATATGTATTAGGAATTAAAATTTTTTTAAATATGCCAAATTTTATGCAAAAACTCGATTTTTTAAAAAATTAATGATTTTTTTTCATTTAAATGCAATGAAGTACATAAATACAGTGAACCCCAAAAGTGTTCGTACACTTGCAGTTTCCTATAAAATTTAATGATTTCGACTAATAAAAATTAATGTATAGAAATTGTAATTTTTTTGATATCTGCAACTTGTTCTTAATGGAATGACATAATTATTTTTTTAAAAATAGTATAACTATTAATTTTAAAAATTAATAATCAAAAAGCTACTGAAAAATTACGCCACAAAAATATTTGTACACTTAACAAAAATCTCAACATACCTTTAAATATTGTATTTCTTTCTTAATTTAGAACTTAGTAGGATATCTTTTAGTGTCCACAATAACTTTTAAACATCTTGGTATAGATTTAATCAGTTTTTTGTAATTTCTGCATCGATTTACCTCCATGCTTCTGTGATTGTTTTTACTTCCCATTATGTGTTTATATGTCATGTTTTCTTTTTATTTTAAATCTAGTTCTCCCAAATATGCTCTGCTGGGCTAAATAAA
Source organism: Trichonephila clavata (assembly GCA_019973975.1). Lineage (NCBI taxonomy): Eukaryota > Metazoa > Arthropoda > Arachnida > Araneae > Nephilidae > Trichonephila > Trichonephila clavata. Next base: position 158,341 of record BMAO01013456.1, read on the forward strand.
TTGATTGAGGAGGTGTTTTCACAAAATTTTGGGCAGTTATAAAAACACCAGCGGTGTACATTGAGAGCATCATTATCCTGTTAAAAAATGAAGTCTTATTCAATATCAAATTTTGGACAGACAATTTAAAATTTCTCTTTAAAATATTTAACTAGAGCTCATGATTCTCAATACCATAAAAAATTACCTAATTCTGAAGCTGATTTACGCCCCCATGCAAGAACACTTCCACTTCCATGGTTCATTCATCCTTACTAGATTCTTGTGACTAAGTTTCAGAAAATTCAAAATTGTCAGGAAAGTGATTGGGATGACAGAAAAGTCAACATTTTTGGTTCTGATGGGCATATAATAGTTTTAAAGGAAAAAATGAGGCATTTAATTCCGTGAATTTATGTGGAACAAGAGCTCCTCCAACTCCATGATTTAACACAGAGGTGTTCTTGCAGGGGAGGGTGGGTGTAAATAGGCTTCAGGATTAGGTAATTTGGTATTTTTTTATGGTATTTAGAATCATGAGCTCTATTTAAATATTTTAAAGAGAAATTTTAAATTTTCCTCTCAAAATTTGGATATTTCAGACGACTTCATTTTTAACAGGATAATGACGCCAGGCGAACTGCTCTCAATGTACACTGCTGGTGTCTCTAAAACTGTACCCAAAATTTTGAAAACACCTCCTCAATCAATTTATTTAGCCCAGCAGAGCATATTTGGGAAGAACTAGATTTAAAGTAAAAAGAAAACATGACATATAAACACATAATGGGAAGTAAAAAACAATAATCACTGAAGCATGGAGGTAAATCGATGCAGAAATTACAAAAAACTGATTAAATTTAAAGACATTTAAGACAAGACATTTAAAAGTTGTTGTGGACACTAAAAGATATCCTACTAAGTTCTAAATTAAGAAAGAAATACACACAATATTTATATATATATATATAAAGCTATGTTGAGATTTTTGTTAAGTGTACGAAGACTTTAGTGGCGTAATTTTTCAGTAGCTTTTTGATTATTAATTTTCAAAAATAATAGTTATACTATTTTTTAAAAAAATAATTATGTCATTCCGCCAAGAACAAGTTGCAGATATAAAAAAATTACAATTCCAAAATATTAATTTTTATTAGTCGGAAACAATAAATCTTATATGAAATTGCAAGTGTACGAACACTTTTTGGGTCCACTGTATATACACAGAGATTAGATTTTGATTCATAACACAGATACAACTAAATAAAACATGTTCTAAAAATTTAAATTCAATATCTTAAAAATATTTTATGTAGGGATCAGCATCTGGTTTTGTTAACTCCAATTCTAGTTTACTAATTATGCTATAAATTTGCTTCTAGATATCGTAGAAACAAAAATAGAGTGTTTTATGGAATCTGAAATGTATTGGCTATAAAATAAAAACACAAAAGTAATTTGAAAATTTTCACCAAAACTGCGAATTTTTGAGTAGTCGCATATCTTAATGAAAATTTACTTGATTCATAATAAGTCATATTGTTTGATTTTTTGGGCACTTGCTTATAGGCAAATAATAATTTAAGTATTCCTTGCAACATTGGAATAATTTTAGTTTTATTTTCATATTGAACTTTAAAATGGCTATTTCAAGAATACCTTTATTGTGACTATAGTGTTTTGTTTTATTTGGATGAAAATAAATGAAGTATATATATCAGATTCTTTGTATTTAAGCCAATATAAATATATTTTATACTTTTTCTCATTAAAGAAAGGTAGAGAAAAATTATATTCTTACCGTAAAATCTGGCATATCATGCATACCTTCATATAACACGCACTTATACTTTCAAGTAGCAATTTTTAATTTCTATGTTTATTTGCTGTATAATGTGCACCCCCTTTTTCATGAAGAAACCTGAGATGTATGTGAGCCATGCTCTTAAAAGTTTGAAAGTCATTTATTCTAAGCTTTAGTAAAAAATAGTATACATCTAGAAGTGCAACCTTTCAAGTTCATAAGGAACGCCATTTCTTTTAAATGAACAACATTTCAATCTATGTAGAAATCTAATTTTTTTCCTATGCTCACGTTTTTTTAAAACTTTCATTTTTATACTGGCATGTAACATGCACACGTTAAATTCAATCTTAATTTTTGTGTTAAAAGTGTACATCATACGCCAAATTTTACAATGCATATTACCCACAACAATGACAATGTTTCAAGATAACTTGTTAAGTTGGTGACCCTGATTTTGCATGTGTCGTATGCGCCAGATTGACAACCATGTGTTTATTACATATAATTTCGACAATACGGTTGCAAAAATTATGCAAGTACCAAAAATTAATACGGCTTGGGTACAAAAACTCCTATTTGCAGGTATGTTGTACACAAGTGGGAAAAACATAAGAAATCTTGGTACTTATGTATTATCGCAACCAACTGGCGACATATATGAAATGAAACACCTGTTTGCCAATTCAGCACATACAACTCACAGGAAATTGGAGGATACTTGCATATTATTGCCAATTCTAAATAACTCGCTGAGTTGGCCACCCTGATTTCCTATATGTGGTACATGCTGAATTGGCAACCAAGGGCTTAATTTCATATAATGTCACCAAATAGGTTGCAATAAGACACAAGTACCAATGGGGGTTGCTAACTAGGCAAGTTATTATTAGATTTGGCATTTGTTGTGATAATACTAAGTGCTGAAATCAGTAGTCTGACACACATGAAGACCCAAAAATTTAAAATATAGTTTTAAAAAACACGCTTTTATCGAACTAAAATCTCAATATAAGAATAAAATGATTAACGAGAGAATTAATGTCATTGTGGTAAAAGCGTGGGGGCCTTTGTACTACATTTTTACACTAACTCTGCATTTTGGAATAGAACTAGTAAGAAATTATAACAATATTGAGCACCCCACACTTTTATACGCAGTTATTATTTTTCCAGTTTCAATTTTATTTTTTCTGCTTTTTTCTTGGCATTTCTAAATACCTTTTTTCTATTTCTTTAAATCCTGGCATTCATATTTTCTAATTGGTTTTCTATAAAAAAAAGTACTTATGTTTTTGCTTCTTAATGTAATTCCTTTTTTGCCAGGAATAAGCCATTCTTTAAATTATTGTCATGTTGAGTTCTTAGTGGGAGACCATCATCATTGATTGAATAATACTATTGGTTGCCAAAATTATTTGCAGCGATTTCAAAACCACTTCTAAAAGATGTTTAATGTGTAGTGTACTGATAACAAATTAGTTCCTGTATATATTGTTCCAATGTGTGGTATTTTTTTAACTGTTGTTTTTATAAATGTGAAATTCAGGTAGACGTGCAATATTTATAAAAATTGTATTTTTAAAATCTTTTATCTTGTTTCTAAATTATGAATGCTTTATTTTTTAATTTGCACTAATTTCATTTCTGCTTGTTAGTACAAATCTTGATTTTTAATGTTTCCACTCATAATTTGTTTTAAAATTTTGCAAATAGCTCTGAATTTTTTAAAAAAAATATTTTATGGATAAAATTAATTTATGAATTTCATACATTTTGCACTTTCTGCCAAGACCATTGGTTTCACATTGGTAGCCTTTGTCCTTATGTTCTAAATACTCATACAGGTATAGCATATCACTACATGTGTTATGCTAAATTTGTAGATAGTCATTTCGAAAACTATATAATTATGAACAACCTTTGTAAAAATTTTACTCTAATGAGAAGTTTCAAAATTCCTTTCAGAACCAGCTATCTATAAATTCTGCAGTAAATAATTTAGATGACTCGCATATCCTAACATGTAATTTATTTGAAACAACACTGTTTGAAAGGCATTTTTCACTCACATTTTGTAACTCAAAGACATGATTTGATAAAAAAAAAAAGCTGTTTATTTATGTACTTTTACACACTATTTATATTTAAAATGATAATTCAATGTATATTATAAAACACACTAAAACATTAATCTGTCTGCACAAATAAGGATGGAGTTGACTATAATATGGATTAGATAGTGTTTATAAAAATTTCAAAATTTCACTTATATTCTTGTTTATTTTTATGTATATATATGTGTATAATTTCAGAATAAATATTTCAACAATATGATTTTTACTTGTTTATTTTGTTAACAGTGAATAATTGAAAATAAATGTTGTATAAAGTAGAAAATGGTTAGGATTATGATTCGTTGTTCTGATGTTATTTTTCTTTAAATGGGTGTGAAAACTTTCTAAAACTCTTCCAGTTATTAAAAACTGTTTATTTTTAAATGTTTTTAATGCAAAATCTACTGTTTTAGTTGTTTTACACTTTTCTAAGGACTGAAATTTTAAGTATTTTAATTTTAAAACCATTAACTTAAAAACTATAATATTTGTTTTTGGTGATAGGAGTGTAAATCAGTTGTTTAACAAAACGAGTTTAGTTTGTAATATAGCAATGCATTTTCTTTATTTCCATGTGATAGGTTTCTATTTAAACAAACAATTGATATAAAGAGTACTTACACACCTGGGCCTAATGGGATTGTTACTTTAGTCGTGCCGTTTTTCTTCAGGTTACATAGTATAAAAATATTTCTTTCTGGCATTGTTTTGAAATTTTTACTTAGAAAACCTGTTATTTATCATAATGTTTCCAGATATTTCTAATAACTTATTATTACAATAATTTTTAAATAAAGTTACACTTTCTGCTTGTATATGATTTTAAGAAACAATATAACGTTTTAGAGAAACATAAATATAAATAATGAATCAAATTGTTTTTGAACTAGTTCAAAATGCACACACATTATAAACGATAACACTGAATCTTATTTTTGGTAGCTTTCTAAAGATTATATTTAGTGGTATAAGTCTGAAGACATGCAGTTTGTGATCAAATACAGAAGGTATTGTTTTTCTTCTGAAAGTAATATTTTGTTGATACTATATTGTCGCCACCGTTGGCGACATTATATAAAACCTGAAGTACATGGTTGCTAATTCAGCGTAGGACACATGCGAAATCGTTAATGCTAATTTTATGAGTTATCTTAACTTGTGTAATTTCATGATAATATGCGAGTACCTTTGTTACACAATACAATAAATGTAAAATGAATTTTACTGAAGTTAAGTGTAAAATTTCATGAAATGAAATAAAATAATACAAGATGTAGAAGTGAAAATTTACAACTCAGGTATCACATTTTAAATCCTTAAGATTTGGGTTACTAAATATTTTCGTTAAAATTCATATTAGATACAACAGTACCGAAAATAAATGCTATAAGGAGATACCATTTTATTGTTTAATTATATTTGATGGTTATCAGATTCAACAGAGTGCATTATATAATTATATCGATCTTTCATTCAAAAATTTGATCCCGTAACAGGTTCACAAAACAGAATTGCATTGTGTCTCGATATGAGAATATGCGATCTTCAGATCTGAGTAAGTTGCACATCGGAGCTATTTTGAATGTGAAGTACCAAAGGAGCTACAATACGTAACTGAACGAAGTACAACAAG